>CAUOFW020000001.1:5326103-5410629 GCA_963454935.2 Ilex paraguariensis
TATATATATATATATATATATATATATATATATATATATATTTATGAATTTGTCAAGGCTCAAACCTACTAAGTGGGTTGCCGGTAAAATGCAAAATAGTATTTTAAATTTCATCAGCAGTTGTAACTCTTTGATTATAGATCAATGGTGGATGTTCATTTTTAAGTATTGTAAAACCCGGGTAAATTTAAATTTTTCGAAAAAAAGGGCAAAAAGGTAATTTACCACTATAGTGCGGGTTTAAAATCAATATTTTTTTAGAGGTCGGATGATGCAACGGACCTCACCGTTGAATTCGTATCGCGAAAACGAGCAGCAATGTCAATTTTCATCAAATTTTGAGATAGTAAAATTTTGTACGTTTTACGAGATAATTAGGTGACGAATGACCTTGCAAATGTCCCCAAATAAAATAAAATTTATAAAATTTTCTTATAATTAGGTAAAAGTTCAAATAAAATTAATTTGAATTGAAACCGAGAATTAATTAAGTCGTTTTGGGTTAAAAAAGGACTCGGAAGTAATAAACGTGCGGGGCAATATAGACTGCACAATTAAAAAGTATAAATAGGGGCTAAATATCTGAAAAATCAGATATTTTCACCCTTTAGCTGGATGAGTTCAAAAATTGAAGAGAGGAAAGAGGGAGAATAGAGAAAACTTATTTTTCAAGGCTTTCTCCTCCGATCCAAGGAGTTTCATCGGTCGGAATTCAGTGAACCAAGAATTAAAGTTGGTCTATGCGATGAGGGCTGTGTATACGTACCAAGAACGAAGGATTTCACTGAAGATCCGAAGAGAGGATTTTTGGAAAAATCAAGATTTTGGGGCTTGAAAGGTGTGCTAGAGGTTTTTCTCACTCGTGTTACGCTCCAAGAGGTAGGGTTCCTTCCTACTTTGGTTTATTTCTAACCTAGGGTGTCCGTGTGGAATGGTTAGAGGTATAGAACGATATATGACTTGTCTATAGTCATGGAAATAAGGAAATGAGTATAGAAATGGCCTAGACCATTTTCTAACTTGATTTTGATATGTGGAAGTATTGTGTAAAATCTTGAAAATTGGGTTTTATGTGGGCATGCTATATGTTTATAATGTTCCTTGTGATTTAAATGTGTTATTGACATGGATTATGTGGTAGCATAGTTGTGAATTAATTGGATATAAATGTTGGTATACATTCATTGGTATGTTGACATTGTGATAGAGAATGGTAATTATATGCTTATGATATAACTTACCATGCAATATGTGGAAATATGTGGCTAAATTGCTCATTTGACATTCATTACATCTTGACATGGTTTGACATCACATTCATGGGCTTAGGCATGAGTGTGGGTGTGTGAGGGCATGGTTTATTCAAACATCATACATGGTGCTTGAAGGTGGGCTCGGAAAAGTGGGATTGAAGATTCCACTGAGTCACATGGTTGCATGCATGAAAAACTTGTGTTGGGTATAGCAAGAAGAGCTAGACACTCCCTTGGGTGAAAGACCCGGCTACTTGGTTCATACACTCCTCTGAGGTGAAATTCCATAAAAGTATATTGATTCGCGGAACCTGGGTTGCGATTCCAAAACTCAGCTACTCAACAAAGACACATGATTTTGTTTATAAAAATACCCGGTTCGTATACTCCATTGAGGTGAAATTCCAAAAAAGTGTACTTGTTTAATATAAATAATTTATTTGATGGGAAACATCCAACAATGAATGGATTTTATAAATGTATGGTTTTATTTCAAAATGATCATTGGATGTATTTCATTAATGATAAAAGGTTTTCACACGTGCACTGCATTGTGTGGTGGGAGCCAATGAGGGCTCGGGTTGTTGTGCATGAGTGAGTCCCATCTCATTTCATGGCATGACATGGTCGATTCTGACATGTAATGTACGTAATCTTGATTGGAATGGTTATATGATTGCATGCGAACATTTCATATGCACTTAGGCGGGGAGTAGCCTCTGTAGGAAATACTCTACTAGGCTTGGTTCACCCTTTACGGGAGCACGTTTCAGGTGCCGGGTTCGTACTGTTGGAGGACTCGCATTCGGGCCCTCGACGATGAAGAAAAGCCGGGTTGTGGCTTTTGGAAAACAAGTTCGTGTAAATTTTTTTTTTAAAATTCCATTTGGCATGTAATGTATAGAATGTGTTGTAACAATCTTTCTATATATTAGGTTATATGTGAAAAACATGATTTAAGTATTTGTTGGATGGAAAAGGTAGGTTTTGAAATGGACTGGACATTGAAAATGGGTGAAATGGGCAAAAGAGAGCAGAGTGTACCTGTACTGTGTACCGGTACAGTCAGTTCCCGAGGGTAGAGCGTATTGGTACAGTTTGTAAAATCTTCCAGAAGGCAAAGAGTACCGGTACTGTGTGCCGATATTGTCTGTCTAGAAGGCAAACCGTACCGGTACTGTCTCCCAAATTTTGAAATTTTAAAACTAAAACGCGATGCTTTTGGACTTTGATTTCCTCAGTACCAATGATATGAATGGACATTAAATGACATGTATTGGGGCATATTGAGTCTTGGTTGAATTAAATGGTAAAATACACACGGGTTACACATGTCGGTTGAAATCCCGGATAAAGGGATACTGTTGACGTGATGTTGGATTGTTTGGCACTCACGGGTATTTTCGCAGGTTGACAGGTGGTCAACAGTTAATTAATGACCCCCGATTTTAGGGGTGTCACAGGTACCATACCGAAAAGGTAAAAATCGGTACCATAGATATACCCATGATATGAATTAACACTGGAAAAATAATGACATGACTAAACACTGGTAAAGTAATGGCATGATTGAACACTGATGAAGTGACATGACTGAACACTAATAAAGTGACAAAACTATGATAAACTGATTGAACACTGATGAAGTTATAAGACACTGATATAGTGATTGAACATGGACAAAGTGTTTAGAACACTGACAAAAAACAAAAAAGATATGGGAATAGATATTGTTCATTAAACTTTTAATTTTTCATTTGTCATATTCATTTGAATGGTGTTGCTCATTAGCCAAGACCTTATTTCACTTGGTGGATGCTAACTCTCATTCGTATGCAACTACTACCATGTCTATTAAAAGTTGGAGCATATAATATCAACATTTACACACCAACATCCTATTGTTATCGTTTTGGACTTAACTAATTGCTGATTTGTAGACTTCTTTGTTCCTTCTTTGCATTGTTAGTTAACATCAATGTGGTAGCGGTTTATCAAGTGATCTTAGATCTTAGCTCATTGCTTAATAGGTCTAATTCATACCAAACCCTTGTTTTCTGTGATTGTTAGAACTTGTTAATGCCCTTGATGTAAACATAATTGTAAATATGTGTGATGTCAAAGAATTTGAGGCAATTATATAGCTTCAAAATGGTACAATTACCTAAAAAATTTATATATATTTTGATCCAAAAATCGTACAAGCATGATGTGAAACCCGGGAAAAATTTTAACTTTTTCTGAAAAAGGGCAAAATGGTAATTTGTCGTTATAGCGCGGGTTGAAAAATTGGTATTTTTCTAGATCTCGAGTGATGAAACGGACCTCACCGTTGGATTCGCATCGCTAAATCTAGCTGCCCTGTCAATTTTCATCGAATTCTGAGATTGTCGAGTTTTTCATGTTTTTCGAGACGACGGGCGTCCGATGACCCTTAAAAACGAAATTTTTATAAAAAATTTTGAAATTTAGAAAATATTTTAAATAAAGTTCATATAAAATATTTTGAACTTAAACCGGTACGAAATTTAATCGTTTTGGAGCGAAAAATGGACCCGAACAAAGGAGGACACTTGGCGCGACGAGGGCCAAGTCTTTAAAAGTATAAAAGGGGCATAATATCTGAAAAAAATCAGATCTTCTTCCCCAAGAGGCTGGCTGGTTCAGGCGTGAGAAGAGAGAAAGAGAGAAAGTGGTTTTTCAAGTTTTCTTCCGACGATTTCTCAAGATCCGTTGGTCGGAATCCGTCAGACCAAGAACTAAAGTCGATCTATGCGACGAGGGCTACGCGTGGGTACCAAAAATGAAGACTTTCACCAAAGATTCAAAGACAAATTCTTGGAGGATCAAAGCTTTGGGGCTTGTTTTGGTGGAATAGAAGTCTCTACACTTCTATTGAGGTAGGGTTCTTCCTACTTGGGTTTTACTCCTACCTTAAGGGGTTGTTTTGTTGACTGAAACATGTCTGTATTTTGGACTGACATATGACTGTTTATAGACTTTTTTAGGGGCTGTTATAAGGCCTGTTTTGGGTTGAAATCATGGGGCTGTTTTATGCTTGTTTAAGGGGCTGTTTTAGGCCACTTTGTGGGCTGTTTTTAGGTCACTTTAAGGACTATGTTTAGGTCACTTTACGGTTTGTTTGGGCTGATTTTTTGTGGGTTGTTATGCGGGCTAGTACATGAGCAGTTGTGTGTTATAATTTGCCTTTGTGATTAAGTGTGTTATTGACATAAAGATAGTGATAACATGCTTGGAATTATTTTATGAAAAAGTGTCAATGTATATGCATGCGTGTGTTATATTGACATTATGAAAAATTTGGTATCTATATGTTTAGAACATAACTTATCATGATATGTTGAGATTGTTCATATGTCATTCATAGCATATTGAACATTGTATCATTGTGCATAGAGGCATCACATTCATGGGCATAAGTCATGAGTGTGGGTGTGTGAGATGCATGGTTGATCAAACACCTTGTTTGGTGGTTGGTATGTGGGTTCGGGAAAAAGTGGATCGAAGATCCCCTTTGAGTCGCATGGTTGCATGGAAGAAAACTTGTGTCGGGTATAGCAAGTAGGGCTAGACTCTCCCTCGGGTGCAAGACCCGGCGACTTGGTTATACACTCCCCTGTGGTGAAATTCCGGAAAAGTGTAGTATGGTATACGGAACCGGCGGTATAAAATCCAAAATCCGTTGCCCAACAAGACACAAGATTTTGATTTATAAGAAAATACTCATTTAATGAGTACCATCCAATAATGATCTAATTTATAAAATGCATGATTTTTTATTCAAAGCGATCATTGGATGTATTTCCGTCGAAGACGGGTCATTACACATTGGCATTGCATTGTGTTGTGGAAGTCAGTGAGGACTTGGGTTTAAGTGCATGAGTGAGTATCATCTTATTTCATGGCATGACATGGTTGCATTTCAACATTGAATACATATTTTTGTATGAATGGTTGTTAAATGTTAAATGTTGCTTATACACATTGCATATGCATTTAAGGTGGGGAGTAGCCCTGGTAGGAGTTTTTCTCTACTGGGCGTTGGCTCACCCAATACAGGAAACATTTCAGGTACGGGTCATACGCCGAGGGACGGCACTTACTCGGGCACTTTAGGAAGAAGAAAAGCCGACTTGTGGCTTTCAATCCAATTCTTTTGTAAAATTAGACTTGTAATTAAATTTTGGCATGTAATGTGTAAAGGAATTGTGATAGAATCTATATCTACTATTTTAATATAATCTTGCATGTTTGTATGAATATGGATAATTGGACCCAGTGTGGTCAATGTTTACTTATAAATGGACCCGGTGTGGTCATTGTTGAATATAGGACCTCGAATGAGTCTTGTTATTATATAATGCACAGGTTGTGTTTTGAGTGGAGTTCTCCTTACAAAAGAGACTCTGCCCAAAATTTTAATACAGGATGGACCCCGGTAAATGGGGCATAACGTTGAGATATCGAGTTACTCGGTATCCACGGGCATTCCGCGGGTTGATGAGTAATCAACGGACCTCCGGATTTTGGGGTGTCACACATGATACCAATGGTTTATTCATTTTATCACAGTTTTTCATATACATTCGTGTTTAGTCATTTTAATACCAGTCTTTATAGTGAAAAAAGTCACAAGCATGATATACACATTTGTTTAGTTCTTTTTTCGCATTCTTTCTAGATGATAAGTCACCACCAATAAAAGTCACATCTTCCCACATCACTAATGCATATTCATTTCATACCAGATCCTCACTGACTAATGTTGAGTCATATCAGCACAGTCTTGCATGGAAAACAAAACATGTTTGACACATCACATCATTACGCAATGGTGTTAAATTACATAATTGTTGAGTACACGATTTTGTATGATTTTATATCTTAAATCACTAACTTTAGTTTTGCTTATTATTTATACATTTCGTTTTAGTTAATTTGTGTTTTATGAGGAAATCGTGTGTTTTGCAAGTAATCCAATGTAAGAAGGAAGTCTTAAAGTCATTTGGATGCTTTTGGGGAGTGTTGGGAATAAGCTAGATGAGTTGGACATTGAACTAGGAGCATCACAATACGAATTTAGAAAAAGATTGCTTGAACTGTTAGGAGTTCTACTAGTTCATCAGTCTGAAAATGGAGGTTCTACCAAGAGAACATACTTGTACTGGTTAGATGGATCCTCCAGTCACACTGCACCTATTCCTCCTATTGATTTCCATCCACCTCCAACCTTTAGAGGTACAATTCAATAGCATGTTACAAGATTATAGGAGAGGATTGGGGGCATGGAGAGTGATATTTTTTTGGTGAGGCATTCAGAGGCTAGGATTGAGAGGAAGTTGGATATGAGCCTGAGGGTGTTGCGTAGATTATTTGAGGTTCTTATTCTAGGAGAGACACCTCTAGGAGTTATTCCACTTACCACTTCAGTGAAGGCACTTGTGTCAATTCATCCTTGTTGTATCGGTACATCAAAGTTTTGAATTGACGAGGAGTCCTATTTGGAAAGTTTTACCAGCCAATCCTCAGGGATATTTTTCCTAGGCTTTATTGGAGGAAAAAGAGACGTATTTGAAAAGGGAAGGATTCTCCATGTTTGAGAGAAAATTGGGCATATTTGTTGGGCCTATTTTTCTTTTAAAATTCGAATTTGAGGAGAGAAAGCATCCTTCATTCAGCATTTTAAATCAAGCCCCTGCTCCATTATCTATCGAATAGGCCCAATCTTTCCCAAGGTTTTCTCTTCCACCATCTCGCATATTTCTCCTCTTACAACAATAGTCGCCTGATAGTCCATCTTCTGGCGCTTCTGTGGCTGTGGTTGCTCTGGCTCAGTTGCACAACCCTTCCCTTTCCTCGAAGTGGCAACTGAGTTTACTCTAGTCTTAGCCATACCCATCAAAAACACTCTAGAAGTAGCAAAAGCGGTGAGGAAAGTCCATACCTAGTAGCTCAAACCTTGGGTGCTTGAAATTAAAAGTTGTTTTGCCGCCATTGTTGAGTTTCTTCAAGATTCAACTAAAGAGGGGGAGTGATTTGGGGAATAGTGGAGGAGTGGCCTACGGTTTTTGGAACTTATGGAAGAGAATGAGAGTGAGAGAAAAGGATTTTTGAAGTGAAATGAGTACATTACTGTCAAAATTCCTTTTAAATTCTGAATTCCGGCCCCAAAACTCAGATGAATCGATACAAACTCCAAATTGATGACAAGCTAATTTTTTCCCTTTTTCTTGTTGTAGTACACCCAACAAATTGGTCAACTTAGTCATTTGAGTTCTGACGTCATAAAATGCTTGTGCATTTTGATTATTGGTTGTTGTCTAACTTTGTATGAACTGATACATGATATCCCCAATATTTTTTCGTGTTATTGAGGTTACCCCCCAATAGCATAGCTGCTTATATGGGGTATGTGAGATCTGACTCTGCCATAGTTGACTACCCACACCTCGAACTTGTTTCTAAGGATCCTTTTGAGTATGCCCAAGCTATGTATGAGGAGCCTGAACATTTTAAGGGTACTTTTTATTTAGGGTGGTTTGGATGTGGAGCACAGATTAATGAATAAGATTAGTTTTCCCTAAGGAGACGACCTCTATATTTCTCTGGGTTACTATTTGATAAATTTTCTATGGGAAGCAGTTTTCAAATTTATCACAATAAAGAAGAAGCAATAATCACATGTCTAGCATGTTAAATGCTTGTAAACAAACATTGACTATGAACACATAGGCTTCATTTTATATTCAATAATGTATTATAGTCTGTATTTGTGAAACCATGGGTTATCATTTGGTATTAGAGAATTAGTTCTTCTATCCATTATATCCTCATTTATGCTACTCTGATGAGACCATCAATATAATGTCAAATGAATGAAAATACTGTTTACAATAAAGGTAGTTTTTTACTAAAATGTACGTACTTTCAATATAAGTAGGCCTTGCCAAATTGTCATTACCATGCCAATTGATACTCCTTAATGAATAAAATGAGCATTATTTTGTATTCATGCTAAAAACACTTGCATGGTCATTCGTCTAAATCGGTACAACCTATGTCGCATAGCATAAAAACATGCTAAGGAAGGGTAGAAGAACATACATGCTTGATGCTAGACATCTGATGATGTCTAAACATCAACAATCTACAACTGTAAGTAGGTGCTCGATGATTCTTTACTAATCAAGTTCATTGGTCGTTCCTTGATTGTCCCCATAATCTGTAATGGTTCGTTGTGCATCCCTCTTGGAAGTCCATTTCATTTCAAATGCAAGGTTGATTACGGACGACACTTCAATCGTAGGAGAATATGATTGGGGCATAATTTGGGTCAATAGTCACATTCCAATAGTCTTTATGATGCAATAGATATAATTGGGGGATCCATGTGACCTCGTGTTTGGAAATTGAACATATCTCATCTACAAAGCACCATGCACTTCCATTGGATTTTGCTAAAAACCGCCAACGCACGGGAGCAAGGAAATTTGTAATTGTTCCACTTTTCACATGAATAAAAACATTCAAAAGTTTTTACTACATTTACATTACCCTTTCCAGTGACTATATATTCCTTGTTACTTCTTCTGCACAATGTAGTGATATGGTGACTTCCTTTTTTAATTTCACCATGTAGCATCCTCTCTAAAACATATGGAGTAGATAAGAAACTATTGTCTATTAGTAAACCTCACTTGGTGTCGAAGTACTTGGCAAGTTGATAAAATGTAAATTGCACACGTCGTGGTTGGTAAAATGCCTTATATTTTTAAGGACACCATTAACACCTTTGAATTATTTGGATATGAGATGCCCATATTGCCTACGACCATCATGTGCAAGTGTCCATTGTTCTTTTGGAATTCATTCAAGCCAGCTGGTAGTTGCTTGGTCGATTTTACTTATGTCCCCCATTACTCAATTATGTTTGCGTATTTGATGTTCACTGCTAGTATACCAAATAAGATGGTTTAGATAAACATTCTTAAATTTACTTTTGAAGTTGTTGTAGGCATGGAATAATAAAAATCAATAAAATAGATAAAGCTCTTGCCATCCAGAGGTTTGCTCATTCATGGACTAAATTATATTTTGGTAGCCTACGGTTAAAGGCCAAGCATTGGCCGACTTTTTGGCAAACCACCCTTGTGTGGATATAGAGAAAGATACAAGGGATTCACTTGGCTTGCTAGGAGTACATGTGGTGTCCCTTACACCATGGAGGTTGAAATTTGATGGATTGCAGAAACAAGGGTCCATAGGGCCCGCAGTCATGATAGAATCTCCAAGGGTCGTGAAACCCTACTATCATTCAAGTTGGAATTTGAATGCACTAACAACTAGACCGAGTACAAAGCATTAATAATCAGGCTTGAGGTTTGGTTGGGAATGGGTATATCAACTATAAAATGTGACACCCCTAAAACCAGGGGTCCTTTGTCAAGCTGTGAATGCCGCATAATCTGACACCACTACACCACATCCCCTTTACCGGGCTCACAGTAATATAAAAATTTGGACGGAGTCTCCCTTGTACCGGGAACTCCCAAACTTTTATCTTGTATACATTTATTCACATGACCCATCGAGGTAAAAAATACAACAATTTATACTCCATTTATATCATTGGAATGAGAGGGCACAAAACCGGAAAGCCTGTCGAAGCATTCTTAAAATTTCAGATTTTTGAAAAACCTACCGGTAGGTTTTTTTTTGGACCTACCGATAGGTTTTGTCCACTAGAAAATTCCTATTGGAAACCTACCTGTAACCTACTGGTAGGTTTTACCTACTGGAAAACTACTACCGATAGGTTTTGCCTGTTTTCCTATGATTCTTTTTTTTTTCATTTCCCATTCATTCCAAAACCAAACCAAACTCATATAACATATATTTGTACATCAAACATAGTTAGTATAAGTTCTATTACAATCATTTTTATACGATTACATGCCCAAAACATAAATTTCACAAATGTTTTACAAAATACGGTTTAAAAGCCACAAGTCGGCCTTTCTTCATCCTTGAGGCCCCAAATAAGAGTCGTCCATCGGTGTAGACCCTGTATTTGAAATATTGTCCCACGAAGGGTGAACCATGCTCAATAAGATATCTCCTAAAGAGGCTACTCCCCAACCTAGATGCATATGAAATGTTCACATGCAACAATCAACCATTCAAAACATTCCCATCAAGAATATGCATACAATGATAAGAATTCTATGCCATGCCATGAAATGAGATGAGACTCATTCATGCACTTTAACCCGAGCCCTCAGTGGCTCCCACAATACAATGCAATTCCAATGTGTGAAAAATTGGATATTCCAAGCACCTGCCATTGATGTTACACATCGAATGACAATTTTATAAACAATATCATGTGTCTTTGTTGGGTAGCGGACTTTTGGTGTCGCACTGCCAGCTCTGCACACTGATACACTTTTTTGGATTTGCATCGTCGGAAGTGTATAAATCAGTAGCTGGGTCTTGCACCCGAGGGAGAGTCTAGCCCTTCTTGCTTATACCCGACACAAGTTTTTCATTAAACCTCGTGACTTAGTTGGAACGAAAAGCCCACCCATCATCCACCAAGTATGATGTTTGATTTAGCCATGCACACACACACCCACACTCATGCCCAATGCCCATGAATGTGATGCCAACATCATGCCCAATATGCAATGAATGCCAAATGTGCAATTTCAATACATACCATGGATAATTACACCCTAAGCATATAATTTCCATAATCCATCAATTGCCAATATATCATAACCTTATATCAACATTTCATTCAACATAATTTCCAAGCATATCATCACTTAATCATGCAATTAACACACTAATTTCATCAAGGCATAATGTAAACACATAACATGCCCACAAACCACATTTTTGCCAAGAAATTACATACTTAGTAATTTCTAATTACCAATTCACACTAGAATTAAATTTACCCATATCGAATACCCAATTCCATCAAATTTACAACAATAGGCAAGTGATATACATAATTCTATCAACCTACCCATCTCATATAAACACCTTAGGTTAAAAATAAACCTAATTAGGGAGAAAATCCTACCTCTTGAAGCGTAAAAGAACGTTGGGAAGCTCCAAGAATATGATTCAAGCTAGAATCTTCACTTTTCCCAAATCCCATTTGTTGAACTTTGGTGAAATTCACTCTTTTTGTTATGTAGGCATAGCCCTCAATGAGTAGAACAACTTTAATACTTGGCTCGTGATGATTCGAGCACCGTAAGACCGTAGAGAGAAGGTTGGGTTTCTCTCTTTTTTTGCTCTCTTTCTCTCCAACATTGAAGACCTAGCAGATTTGTGGGGAAGAAATCTGATTTCTTCCCCTTTTTATACTTCTCAAATACTTGGTCCTCATTGCGCCACACATGCCTTCTTTCCTGGGTCCGTTTTCGCCCTGAAACGATTAAATTTTACCTCGATTCAAGTTCAAAATATTTTTATTTCAACTTGCTTTAAATTATTTTCTAAATTTTTAAATTTTATTTTTTTGGATCACCCGAGACCCATCCGCCTTGAAAAACACAAAAAATCTGATTATTTTAGAATTTAACGAAATTTGACAGGGTAGCTAGATTTCGTGAGACGAATCCAATGGTGAGGTTCGTTTCATCATCTGAGCTCCAAAAAAAATTCAGATTTGTAATCCATACCATAGTGATAAATTACCGTTTTGCTCATGTTTAATAAAAGTTTAAATTTATCCACGTTTTACATTCTTCCCCCCTTAAAAGAATTTTGTTCCCGAAATTCAGACACATATACACACTTAACCGCATGCATATGCAACAAGTAATACTATACTTAAAATTGTAAACATGTACCTCCATCCTTGAAGAAGAATGGATAACTGGTACGTATGGTGTCCTCACGCTCCCATGTCGCCTCCTCCATACCTCGATGTTGCGACAACATCTTCACTAGCCTCACAGTCTTGCCTCATAAAACTTGCTCCCGACTATCCATGATACACACTAGTTCCTCTTTAAAGGTCCCATATGAATCAACAATCAACTCACCCTAATTCACCACATATGCCGGATCTGGAGTATACTTCTAGAGCATAGAGACATGGAACACTACGTGAACATTCGATAAATTTGACGGTAACGCCAATTGGAAAGTCACTGTACCCACCCTCTGGAGTACCTCGAAGGGTCTGATGAACCTCGGCGACAGCTTTCCTTACATTTTGAATCTGACTACTCCCCTCTTAGGCATCACCTTTAAGAAGACATGATCACTAATCTCAAACTCTAGAGGTCGTCGCCGTTTATCAGCATAGCTCTTCTGGCAGCTTTGAGTCGTAAAAAGACGTTTTTCTATCAGGTTCACCTTCTCTGAGGTGTCTCTAATCAAATTCGAATCCATAGAGGGTCTCTCTCCCACCTCTGTCCAACACACTGGAGAGCGACAAGACCTCCCATATAGTGCCTCATAGGAGGCCATCAGAATGTTTGCCTGATAACTATTGTTGTAGGCAAACTCCACTAAGGTTAAGTGCTCTTCCCAGCTACCCTTGGGATGTAGGACACATGCTCGTAGCATGTAGCATCTGGATGGTCCTCTTTGACTGACCATTTGTTTGGGGATGAAAAGTTGTGCTCATCATCAACTGTGTCCCTATAGCCCGCTAGAAGTTTTTCCAAAAGTGAGCCGTAAACCTAGGGTCCCAATCATATACTATAGACATGGACACCCCATATAGCCGGACAATCTCTCATATATACAGCCTATAGAATTTCTCCAGTGTGAAGATCATCCGCACCCCCAAAAAGTGTGCCAACTTTGTTAGATAGTCCACTATCACCCACACCATGTCATGCCCTCGTAATGTCTGTGGCAAGTGGGCCACAAAATTCATCGTGACATGCTCCCACTTCCACTCAATTACCTCCAAAGGCTGGAGCAATCCTGTTGGTCTCTGGTGCTCAGTCTTATCCTGTTGACACGCGAGACATCTACTAACAAAGTTTCCAATGTGCCTCTTCATTCAACTCCAATAATACTAGTGACGGAGATCATGATACATCTTTATACCGCTTGGATGAACTGCAAAATGAGAGCAATAAAACTCCCTGAGGATCTCTTCTCTCAAATCTGAAGACTGGGGAACTACAACCCTTCTCCGATACCAAAGACTACCATCTGTATGAATGGCCCAGCTCTCGTCACTTGTACCCGACTGTACCCAGTCCTTGATGGATAATATTTTTGTGTCCTGCCCTTGGAACTCGATTATTCTACGTAGTAGGGAAGGCGTAGCCACCAAGCTCCCTAAAATGGCATGAGCCGGAGCCCTATAGTGTAGCCCGAACTGTCCCACAGTCTCAAGCATCTATCATTCCTGGGAAGCCACACTAGCTAATACTCCTTGTGACCTTCAACTGAGTGCATCAGCCACCACATTTGCCTTACGAGGGTGGTAATGCCAAGTGAAGTCGTAGTCTTCTAAATACTCCATCCACTTGCGTTGCCTCATGTTGAGGTCCTGTTGTGTAAACATGTATTTCAGAATTTTGTGGTCTGAAAATACCTTGAATTGTTCTTCATATAAATAGTGGTGCCAAGCCTTCAAGGCAAAGACAATGGTTGCCAACTCCATTTCAGTTCTACTCGTGGTTCTTTAACTATCGAGAACCATAAGCCACCACTCTCCTGGACTGCATCAATACACATCCAAGTCCATTCTTAAAGGCAACACAATATACTGTGTACCTCTGTCCCCTTTTTGGGACTATCAAAATAGGAGCTAAAGTAAGCCTCCCCTTCAACTCTTGCAATGCCCTCTCACGCGAGTCATTGCACTTTAAACTTGACCTCCTTCTAGGTCAATCTTGTCATAGGTACAACTAGTCGGGAGAAGTCCTCGATGAACCTCATATAATACCCCATTAATCCCAAGAAATTATGCATCTCGAATTCATAACAGCCTCAACCTTCTCTGGGTCTACGGATACACCCAAAGCCGACACCACATGTCCTAAAAACTTTACCCCCGTTAGCCAAAATTCATATTTTCTAAACTTGGTGTACAACTAATGGTCTCTCAAGGTCTAGAGAACAATTCTCAAGTGACCCTCATGCTCCTCCTCCAACTTAGATTCGATCAAGATGTTGTCTATAAAATCCATGATGAACTGATCTAGGTAGGGTTGGAACACCCTATGCATGAGATCTATGAATGCTGTCAGGGCATTCGTCAATCCAAAGGACATGACAGTAAACTTGAAATGACCATACTGCGTTCTAAACGCCGTCTTAGGGATATCCACCTCCTTAATCCTCAACTGATGGTAACCCGTGCGAAGATCTATCTTGGAGTAGACCTGCGCTCCCCTCAACTAATCAAATAGATCATCAATCCTCGATAAAGGGTATCTATTCTTGATAGTAACCCGATATAACTGCCAGTAGTATATGCATAGCCGAAGGGTCTTATCCTTTTTCTTGGCAAACAATACAGGAGCGCCCCAAGGTGAAGTGCTCGGTCTAATAAAGCCTCTATCCAACGACTCTTGCAGTTGGACTTTGAGTTCTTACATCTCCACTGGTGCCATCGATGTGGAGTCATAGAAATGGGAGATGTACTAGGATGTAACTCAATAGTAAAGTCAACATCCTTATATGGAGGTAATCCTGGTAGTTCATCCAAAAAAATGTCCTCAAACTCAGAAACCACTCGAGGCAGACCCAACTCCTGTCTCGCCTCATCCTCCAGGGTAAGGCTAATGAGCCAGCCCATTAACTGCTTGTGCCATCAAAAGTCATACATGGCTTGGGGCAAAGCTTTGTGTTTTTTCACGTGAAACTTGAAACAAACACCGTCCAGTGTGTATGCAGTGACCCTCTTTATATCATAGTCAATGAAAACTCGGTGAACCGTCAACTACTCCATCCCAAGGATGACATTGAACTTTGACATGTCCATAACCTTAAGGTCCACGGTGAGTAGAACCCCCAAGATCTCTAACTCATAACCCCGACAAATATGGTCACCACACACCCTAGCTCCTAGGGGTGAATTCACATACAACAGCTCTTCCAAGGTATCAACTTCTAAGCCCAAATCTCTCACATATGATGCATAAATGAATGAATGCGATGCACCAGAGTAAAATAACACCCTAGCCCTTAAGCGAGAGAATAGAAATGTACCCCAAATAACTGACTAATCCACTGGCTCAGTCTGAGGTGTGATTGCGTAGACACGCCCTAGGTCCTTGAAGTCCTAGCTTACATACCTTGTCTCCGACCTTGGCCCATGCCTTGGCCCATCTAGCCTGATTGTAGAGTCCCCGCTCGAAAAGTGGTAGGGACTGAGTGGTGTCCTAAAATTGACACTAAATTTCTTGGCCCGTGGTGGGGTAGGGAGGAACAAAGTATATCTGTGACTACCCCACTGATGACTGGGATTGAGATGTCCCATAACCTTGGGATCCCTATCTCTGGGGACAATCCTGCTTCATATGGCCTGGTTGGCTGCAATGAAAACATGTCCGTGGGCCTACCTGGTTGGAAGCCCTAAAGTGTCTCCCACTTTAGGAGGATTGACCTTGGCCTTGTCCTTGATTGCCACGGCCTTGTCCTTGCTGTCCCTATGGGGTAGAAGTCCTCTACTTCTTTTCGGAACTAGAAGAAGAGGATTGACCCTCCTTTTTCTTGTTCTTAACACTCACTTCCTGGATGCTCCATACGTCATCAATCTCTCTCTCAAAGGCCATAGCTTTCTCGACCATCGAGTCCAAGTCTTACAGGCGGTGGCCTATAATTTTACCCCGGATGGACAACTTTAAGCCCTCCTCAAACCTCCTCACTTTGACCATGTCTGTGGCCACGTAGTCATCAACTAAACGAGCTAACTTAGTGCACTTAGCCACGTACTTCATCACCGCTTGTTTCAAATCCAAGAATTCTCGGGCTTTAGCATGTCGAACAGCTGATGGGAAGTACTTGCCCATGAAGAGCTCTCAAAACTCTACCCATGTCATTGCCCCTAAGTTCTTCGAGGCCTTTGCCCAATCCCACCACAGATGGGCTGCTCCCTCTAGCTAGAATTTGTCACTGCGGTACAGTTACAAACCTGAATTTTTCTAGAGCTTGGATGACAAAACGGATCTCACCGTTAGATTTGTCTCACAAAATCTAGCTACCTTATCAAATTTCGTTGAATTCCAAGATAGTCATATTTTTTACATTTTACGAGGCAGTTAGGTCTCGAGTGATCCCAAAAAAAAAAGAATTAAATGTTGAATAAAACTTTAAAAGTTGGAAATTAATTTAAAGCAAGTTGAAATAAATTTTTTTTGAACTTACATCGGGGTGAAATTTAATCGTTTTCGGGTGAAAATGGACCTGGGAATAGAGGCTTGTATGACGCGATGAGGACCAAGTATTTGGAAAGTATAAAAAGGGGAAGAAATCAGATTTCTTCCCCACAAATCTGCTAGGTCGTCAACATTGGAGAGAGAGAGAAAAAAAGAGAGAAACCCAACCTTCTCTCTACGATCAACGGTCCTACGGCGCTCGAATCAACACGAGCCAAGTATTAAAGTTGTTCTACTCGTCGAGGGCTACGCCTACATCCCAAAAAGAGTGAATTTCACTTAACTTCAAGAAGTAGGATTTGAAAAAAGTGAAGATTCTAGCTTGAATCGTATTCTTGGAGCTTCCCAACATTCTTTTACGCTTCAAGAGGTAGGGTTTTCTCCCTAATTAGGTTTATTTCCAACCTATGGTGTTTATATGAGATGGGTAGGTTGATAGAATTATATATATTGCTTGCCTATTGTTGCAAAGTTGACGGAATTGGGTATTAGATATGGGTAAATTTAATTATAGTGTGAATTGGTGATTAGAAATTGCAAAGTTTGTAATTTCTTGGCAAAATGTGGTTTGTGGGCATGTTATGTGTTTACATTATGCCTTGATGAAATTAGTGTGTTAATTGCACGACTAAGTGATGACATGCTTGGAAATTGTGTTGAATAAAATGTTGATATATACTTATGATATATTGGGAATTGATGGATTAAGAAAATTATATGCTTAGGATGTAATTATCCATGGTATGCATTGAAATTCCTCATTTGACATTTATTGCATATTGGGCATGATGTTGGCATCACATTCATGGGCATTGGGCATGAGTGTGGGTGTGTGTGTGCATGGCTAAATCAAACACCATACTTGGTGGATGATGGGTGGGCTTGGGAAAAGTTGAAACAAAGTTCTGACTAAGTCGCACAGTTGCATGAAAAACTTGTGTCGGGTATACCAAGAATGACTAGACTCTCCCTCGGGTGCAAGTCCAAAAAAGTGTATCGGTGTTCGGAGCCGGTGGTGTGACACCAAAAGTGTGCTACCCCACAAAGACACATGATTTTGTTTATAAAATTGTCATTCGATGTGTAACATCAATGACAGGGGCTTGGAATGCCTGATTTTTCACACATTGGCATTACATTGTGTTGTGGGAGCCAGTGAGGGCTTGTGTTAAAGTGCATGAGTGAGTCTCATCTCATTTCATTGCATGTCATAGAATTCTTGTCATTGAATGCATATTCTTGATGGCAATGTTTTGAATGGTTGATTGTTTCATGTAAACATTTCATATCCATCTAGGTTGGGGAGTAGCCTCTTTAGGAGATACCCTATTGAGCGTGGCTTACCCTTCGTGGGACAACATTTCAAGTGCAAGGTATACACTGATGGACGACTCTCATTTGGGATCTCAAGGATGAAGAAAGACCGACTTGTGGCTTTTAAACCGTATTTGGTAAAACATTTGTGAAATTTATGTTTTGGGCAAGTAATCGTATGAAAATGATTGTAATAAAACTTGTATTAAATATGTTTGATGTACAAATATATGTTATATGAGTTTGGGTTAGTTTTGGAATGAATTGGAAATGAAAAAAAGAATCGTAGGAAAACAGGTAGAACCTACCGGTAGGTTACAGGTAGGAGTTTTCTAGTAGGTAAAACCTATCAGTAGGTTACAGGTAGGAGTTTTCTAGCAGGTAAAACCTATCGATAGGTTATAGGTAGGAGTTTTCCAGTAGGTAAAACCTACATGTAGGTTACAGGTTGGTTTCCGGTAGGAATTTTCTAGTGGACAAAACCTACTGGTAGGTCCAAAAAAAATCTACCGGTAGGTTTTTCAAAAATCTGAAATTTTAAGAATGCTTTGCCAGGCTTTCAGGCTTTGTGCCCTCTCATTCTAATGATATAAATGGAGTATAAATTGTTTTATTTTGGATCTCGGATGGGTTATGTGAATAAATGTATACAAGATAAATGTTTGGGAGTTCCCAGTATAAGGGAGACTCCATCCAAAATTTTATATTATTGTAATCCCGGTAAAGAGGATGTGGTGTCATGGTGTCGTGTTATGCGGCATTGACGGGTTGACAAATGACCCCCAGTTTTAGGGGTGTTACAAAAAATCACCGATGATTCCCAATTAGTCATCAACCAAATAGCAGGCAACTTTCAATGCAAGAACTAGGAGTTGTGCCCGTTCCATTCCATCACAATGTCTCAATTGTCAAATTTTTAAGATATAACCTTGCGGTTGGTCCCAAGAGAATGAAACAACTAGGTTAACAATTTGGCCCAGAGGAATGGATTTCAAAGAATTGTTGGTGGAAGTGGAGGATGAGGACTGGAGATTCAATATCATACAATTCCTAAAATATCCAAATGGAATTTTAGAGTAGGCCACACGGTGAAGAGGTGCGAACTACATACTTATGGATGTGGAATTGTACAAAAAAAGAAATGCACGATGACTTGCTATTAAGGTACATTGGGAAAGAGAAGGTTATGTTGGTATTGGCCAAAAGCCACGAAGGAATATGCGGAGCCCATTAGGCCGACATAAAGATGTGTTGGCTTATAAGGAGATATGACCATTATTGGTCAAGCATCCTAAAAGATTGCATTGATTACAGAAAGGGCTATTTGGCATGTCAGCACCATGGACTTATTCAGAGGGTACTAGTGATGCAGATGTAGCCCTTAGTGATGCCTTGGTCATTCCAAGCGTGGGCCATGGACTTAATTGGGAAGATTTTTCCCCCATCCAGAAGGCATTAGTTTTTATCATCCTGACCATCGACTATTACACTATGTGGGTAGAGGCCATTCTAATAAGGAAGATAAAATTGGGTTGACATTATTCGAATCCTCAATTGACGGTATCTCGTGTGTAGATCTATCTTGGAGTAGATCTGTGCCCCTCTCAGTTGATCAAAATATCATCGATAGTCAATACATAGCCTAAGGGTCTTGTCCTTCTTCTTGAAAAATAGCACTAGAGCTCCCCAAGGTGAGGTACTCGGTTTAAAAAGGCCTTTATCTAATTGCTTTTGTAGTTGGACCTTTAGCTCTTGCAACTCTACATGTGTCATCTTATGAGGTGTCATAGAAACACGGGATGCACCAGGTTGTAACTTGATGGTAAAGTTTACATTTTGATGCGGTGGTAGTCTTGGTAATTCGTCTTGAAAAACATCTACATACTCGTAAACTATTCGAGGTAGACCCAACTCTTGTCTTACCTCATCCTCAAGCGGAAGGCTTGCAAGCCAACCCATCAATTGTCCATGCCAATGATAGTCACACACGGCATGGGGTAAAATATTGTGCTTTTCTCCCTCAAACTTGAAAAAGACACCCTCTACTATATCCACAGTGACCCTCTTTCGATCACAATCAATGACGATTTGATGTGGTGCTAACCAATCCATTCCAAGGATGGCGTCAAACTCTGACATGTCCATGACTCTAAAATCCACCATGAGTTTAATATTTGAGATCTCTAACTCACAACCCTAACATATCTTGTCAATGAAAACCCTAGCTCCTAGGGGAAAATTCACATGCAATGGCTCATCTAAGGTTTCAACCTCTAAGCCCAAGTCTCTTACACAAGATGTAGTAATGAATGAATGAGATGCACTCAAATCAAATAACACCCTTGCCCATAAGCGAGAGAGTAAAAATTTACCTTGAATCATTGATTGATCTATCAGCTCAGTCTGAGAAGTGACAACGTAGACTCGCCTCTAGGTCCCTAGAGTCCCTACCTGTAAGCCCTGTCCTCAGCCTCGGCCCACACCTTGGCCCATCTAGCCTACTTACGGAGTTATCACAAGTGAAGTAGTAGAAGGTTATGTAGCACACTAGAACTAGAATTGACTTTCCTGGCCCATGGTGGGATAGGGAGAAATGAAAATTTTCTGTAGAGGTCCAACTGATGACTGGGATTGAGATGTCCTGAAACTTTAGGATCTTTGGCTCTGCGGACAATCCCGTCTCAAATGGCCCGCTTGATGACACAAATAACATGTCTTCTAGCCTCCTAGGTACGTCCCTTTGAAGTTCTTCCCTCATTGGGAAAATTAATTCTGGCCCTGACCTTGATAGCCCCGACCATGCCCGTAAGACCCTTGTTGGGTAGATGTCCTTTGCTTCTTCCCCGAACTAGTGTTGGAGGATTGACCCTCATTCTTTTGGCCCTTAGTATCGGCTTCCTGGATGGTCTTACTGCCTTCCACTTTCCTCTCAATGGCCATAACCACCTTGACCATCGAGCTTAGGTCTTATAGACGGTGGCCCATAATCTTTTCCCGAATGGAGAATTTCAAACCATCCTCAAATCTCCTCACGTTGGCCAAGTCTGGCCACATAATCATCAAAAAAATGGGCTAGCTCGGTGAACTTCGCCATGTATTGTATCACTATCATTGTCCCTTGATGGCCAAGTCTCGGATGTTCTCTCTCTCTCTCTCAAAAATTGATGGCTAAAGAATGGGAGAAAATCTGATTTTTCCCTTTTATATATTTCTTAGATACTTGGCTCACAATGTGCCACACATCTCACTTTGACTTGTTCAATTTTATCCCGTATTAAGTTTAGTGTATTTTTATTAAACTAACTTTAAATTATTTTTCGGGTCCTGCAAATAAAATCTAATCGCGTTTATTTTAGTCGTGTAACGTCTGATCACCTCGTAAAACGTAAAAAATCTAACTATTTTAGAATTCAACAAAAATTGTCTGGGTAGCTAGATTTCGCGATACGAATCCAACAATGAGGTCCATTTCATCATCTGAGTTCTAGAAAAATTAGAGTCTTCAACTTGTACTATAATGGCTAATTACCGTTTTGATGGTAATCACGTTTTCTACAACATATAATATATTTTATGGATTATAACTATGATATTTTATTAAAGACTAGTTGATGCACACGTACTTTGTACGTGAACAATTTTATCTGGAAGATATGCTTTTATTCTCAAAATAAATATATGGTGACTCTTATAGTATTTTTCCTTTTTAGCTTTCGAAATCTATTTTCTTAGCAAATTTTCAAAAGATCAAGAGTCTCTTACAAAAATCAAACATAAGAACATGTGCGAAACCAATTGAGGATCAAAGAAAATGCGAGGATATTATTGTATGTTTAATGTTAAGGTTCAACTTAAATATAAAGGAATTCTCCAAGAACACATGGATTGGTTTTTTTTAAAAAAAATTGAATACGTATCACCTTACTAAGCAGATTGTTTTTGATGATGGGAAGTCAACTACCAAAATGTGGACAATACCTTGCTTTAAGTTCTAGTCTATAGCTTCGTTTCTTCATTAATAGGAATGAATTTATGATTGATAACTTCCTAGTTATAACATCAACTCGCAGTAGTACAAAATCAAGAATGGAAGGTTCCGGAAAAATTTAAGTGATAACCCTATAGAAGAAGCAATTATATGTTATAACAATGATTACAATAGAACTTATAGTCAGTAAGTTGTATCTCCAAGCGTTCATAAACATCTATGTCTTAATTCTTTTGATGGCTAAGGGTGATTTTAATGGTTGAGTGAAAAGATAAAGAAAAAACTTGCTTAAAAAGGTTATTATGCATTTTAAAACTGAAGTTCACATCCCACATGAATGAAATTACAAAATTATGGACCAAAGTGCAATAAAAATTAGAAAAATATGACCCGACACACATGGAAGTAAATATAAAAGCATACGTATTGGTAATTAGATAAATACAAACAATTGGAGATAGAAAGTGTGGTATCCCTACAAATATTCTACATGCAATGCATATGTTACTAACATTAAATAAGTTCAACAACTATATGGACATGTTAAATTCATTTTCTCTTTATTTATCACATATCATGAATTTAAGTAAAACTCATTGTATACAAGTGAATCTCTTATTCATTAATGGTGGATGATATGCTAAGATGAAAATTGGAGGAAAAAAGTATTGGAGGGGTTCTAGATCCATTTTAATGCCCTGAAAATCCATATATGTCATCTTCTTTTCATCCGAAAGATTAATTATTCATCTTATCTAATGAATGCAAACACATTTTCCAATTTGTATGCATTCATAATTAGATACTTGCATCTCTTCATATATTTTTGCTAAGGAACATGGAACTTAGAAAAGAATGAACATGATCTTCAAATTGTTAACTAAAAAATAATCAAAAGAATTGGATACTCGGATACATAATATAAATGCTGATACTTGAATTCAGTTTAACCAAGTGGAGAATGTGGATTAATATTTTTAAATGTACCAGTATAATATCAGGACCAACTTCAAGTCAAACTTCAATGTATTGGATACTAATAGTCAATGTTAAAAATTAAAATGGTTGCAATGAGATTAAAATTTATATTTTTCCTTAAAAATTATAACAACCAAAAACAATAAACACAAGACATCTTATTAACTTTTTAGAGTTCAAAGAAATTAGGTAAATGGAGAATGTATGGAGCTTTTCACACTACTTTCATTATCTTACATCCACTTCAGATTAACATCTCCCTACATCACTAGTAAATCAATTTTGAGTTCACCTATTAACATTCTGATGGTACACTCCTGAGAAAGGATTAGATGACAACACGTGTCCTTGGTGCCGAGGGAAACTCTTATTCCAATAAAGACACATGTTCTCGACATCGAGGGCACGCTTGCTCTGGGAATGAATTGTGTCCTCGGCTCCGAAGGCGTGTACTGACCTACCACAAGTACTTGTGGTCGGCATCGAGGTACACCCTCTCCTTGTGACAGACATGTGCCCTCGACTCCAAGGGTACCTCCACTCTGAAGGAGCCAAGTGTCCTTGGCTTCGAGGGTACCAACTGAAACTCTGATCTTGCCACGAGTCCTCGGCTTCTGGAGAGGCTATTGATTGTCAGCTGAGCAGTCTAAACTAGACTAGGAATCATGAGGGCACTCTGCACAATAAAGTCAGAACAACAGAATGAACTGGACACTCAACCAAGGAGAGTCAGACGCGTGCTGATTTACGACTATCCCAGACAAGTATTTAATGAATACTCAATGATTAGACATCCATAGAAGCTTGGGAAGCTAGGTATATGGGGTATTAAATGCTCTGGGTTTTGAACATTTAGAGTCTTTGCATCGAAGAAAGAGCATTAATTGTTTGGGAGCCCGAACAATCAATAACAGGTCTTCCCCATGCAAGATAAGAGGCACACTGCCCTATGTCTAGGTACTACCTACTGGCTAAGCCATTAGTAATGATGAGCCTTTGACGGTATAAATAGTTCCCAAAAATATGAATCAAAGGTACGCAAATTCACCCCTCCAGAACAATACAGTACTTTTTTCTTCCCTTTTCTCAAAGAACTGACTTGATCGTCGGAGGGTATACGTCAGAAAACACTCTAATGCACTTCTAACTTGTTTTTCTGTGTGGCAGGACCATTTTGTGACCCATCGAAACCAGTTGGACAGCCCCTGGGGCGATTCATCACCACTCCTTAGGCCCCTTTTGGCCCTCTCAACTCATTCCTTGCTGCGAGATCCACCACCTTCTCAACGAACACGAGTTCACCAAGGACGAGATCTGTTTTAATTTTATCTATTGTGCAAAAATCACTGCGCACATTTGGCATCGTCTGTGGGAAACGACTAGGTAATTCTAAGAATAGTGACCATGATGAATACTCGACAAAAAAGAAAGGGTCCTCAACAAAGGAATGTCGATTTACCAGTCCCCTCTATTTCGAGAATGAAAGACCATGCTGAAAGTGTCAACAAGGGGTTTTTTATTCATTCGAGGGAGCAAACCCGGCAAACTAGTATGGGTATCGGGTCTGGAAGATCCGACCCACTGGCCCGTCAATTGGCTTAGGTAATCGAGGAAAATTTTGGAGATCGATTATGGCAGCTATAGGAAGACAATGTGAACGTCCTTAATCGAATGGACGAATTTGCGTCCTCCGACACGGGATCTCAAGACTAATCGCAGCCCTAGGAACCATCTTAATAGCAAAGCAGGGAGTTCTAAGGCTCCAAAGTGCCCGAGGGCCAAGGGAAAGCTCCCAGAGGTTCCAGCCAAGAGGGCTAGGCCTATGGTTTAGGATGATCTCTATCGGGGACTATCCGGGCGAGGGGGCGTGGTGGAGTCCAAGGAGGGATCGACCTTCTCCATCTGACGTCTTGTGGAAAGAGATCCTGTTGGCTAATGCCAAGAACCTGGAGGGATACCCTTTGCTCAGGGCGATGACCTTAGAGCCTGGCTGGATTCTAGAAGAAGGGATTAGGCTACATAGGAAGACGACACAAATGACGAAGCTATCCAATCACCTTTCACAAGGAACATTATGGAGATGGAGGTACCAAAGATGTTTATGGTACCAAGATTCAAAATTTATGACGGATGATCTGACCCAAAGACCCATCTCAAACAATACAAGCAAATGATGTCTCTGTACCATTCGAACAATTGGTTACTATGCCGAGTATTCTCAATGAGCCTGGGGGACTCTACTATGAAATGGTTTGAAACCATTTCACCCAATAGCATAGGGTCTTGGAAGGAGCTTACCAGGCTGTTCTTTCCCCAGTTCATCACGGGGAATAGGTTACCTCAGAAATTCGGATCGCTACTGACCCTGAAGCGAAAGGAAGGAGATAACCTCCGCCAGTATGCCACTCACTACTGGGAGGAGGTAAATGAGGTGAAAGGATGTTCCAAAGTCATGAGGGCTGTCGCTTTCAGACTTGGCCTCTCTCGAGCACCGATCTCTACCGATCCTTGACTAAGAAAATGTCGACCGATGTGGGAAAATTGATGGCCCGATTAAATAAGTACTCCCGGATTGAGGATGAGATGGTGGGGGTAAGTGGTAAGGCTCTCGCCCTAAAAAAGAAGAAAAAGAGGGGGAGGACTCCCCTTCCCGCAAGGGGTTGATCCCTCCATCAAGGAATTCTTTCAAAGGGGTCCACACAGTCTTTAAGGAGCCCATCTACAAACTACTTCACAAGATAAAGAAGGAACCCTTCTTTAAATGGCCGCCTAAGATACAGGGTGATCCGTCCACCTAGAATCAGAAGGTGAAATGCTCATACCACCAGGACTTCGGTCACCTGACCAAAGATTGTAGGGTCTACAAATCTTTCTTGGAGAAGTTGGTGCAGAAGGGGCATTTAAAAGAATATATTAAAGTAGCACCGGAGGAGGCCTGTGGCACCGATGACTAGGCCACTGTCTGAGGTAACGTGATTGACTTCATCCATGTTTGCCCGCTGGAGCGTCTGACATCTAAGACACTCAGATCAGATCTTAAGAGGGTAGCATTCACAAGAAAGGTGGACAAGAAAGATGGGGGCTAGCCAATTAAGAGGTCTCGAATCAACCAGGAAGACATCACCTTTTCTAAAATTGATCTGGCAGGTGTGGTCCTCCCCCACGAAGACGCCCTGATCCTGACCTTGAAGATCGGTAACTTTGACGTCAAAAGGGTCTTGGTGGACTCCAGGAGTTCTTTCGAGGTGATGTACTTAAAAGTTTTAAAAAACATGGGATTGGGTCCCCATGACCTCACCAAAGTCAGTACACCCCTCGTTGGATTCAACAACTCATATGTCTTGCCCTTGGGCAAAATCACGCTGCTAGTTACCATCGGGCCTATCATAACCAACACGGAGTTTATGGTGATCGACTCCGACTCGCCTTACAATATTATCATGGGGCGGGCCTGGTTGCATACCCTGGGGGCCGTGCATTCCACCTATCACCAAAAGTTGAAGTTCCCTATCCCAGAAGAAGTGAAAGAGATCCGAGGGGACCAAGTGTCCGCCAATAATTATTTTTATTCAGCAGTAAGAGTAAGGGTCACCTGCAAGGAGAATAAGCGACCCCCAAAAGATATCTTGAACAAATAGTAATTATAGTCTAGGAGTTTAGGAGTAGACCACCCCCAGACGGACCTGGCAGATCGCTTAGTGCAAGATCTCCAGAAGGTAGTCCTGCTAGACAGAGACGAAGAAAAATACTTACTGGTAGGCTCCACCATGGCCCCAGCCGAGCAAGAAGAGATGGCCAACTTTTTGAGAAGAAATGCAGATGTGTTTGTATGGGACGCTATGGAGATGAAGGGCGTGAGCTCCGAGGTGATAACCCATAGGCTTCATGTTAATCTCATATAAGATGGTGAAACAGAAGCCACGACGCATGGTGTTGTACCATGCCCAAGTAGTAAATGAGGAAGTAGAGAGGCTCTTAGAGGCTAACACCATCCAGGAAGTGCAATTCTCGAAATGGCTGTCAAACACGGTTTGTGTAAAGAAGAAGGAAGGGAAGTGGCATGCGTGTGTAGACTTCACCGACTTAAACAAGGCTTGCCCAAAAGACGACTTTCCCTTTCTGAAGGTGGATCAACTAGTAGACTCCACGGTAGGCCATCAGCGCATGGCCTTCTTGGACACTAGGGCAGACTACCACCAAATTCCTATCCATTCGCCTAACCAAGGGAAGACCGCGTTCATCACTGTAAAAGGAGTTTACTGTTACATGGTCATGTCATTCGGTCTAAAGAATGCATGGGCAATTTATCAAAGACTTATGAATCGAATGTTCAAATAATAGATTGGGAACACCATGGAAGTTTACATTGACAACATGTTGGTCAAGAGTTGGAGGAACGATGATCACCTCACAAACTTGGAAGACACCTTCTCGACCCTCTGGGAGTACAGTTTAAAGTTGAATGTGGCAAAATGTGTCTTTGGAGTTGGTTTCGGAAAGTTCCTCAAATATTTAGTGAGTCGGCACAGAGTCGAAGCCAACTCGGAATAGATATAAGCTATCCTGGACATGCGGAGTACTTGGACAGTCCGAGAAATCTAGAAGCTCACAGGAATGTTGGTAGCACTGAACCATTTCATCTCTTGCTCATCGGACAAGTGCAAACCCTTCTTTGGGGCTAATCCAACAACATCCCCAAACAGCTCTTCTATGCTTGGGGAGAACCTAGCATTGGCGGCGTCTGCATGAGGAGTGGGTGCAGGGGGCACTAACAACTCTGGAGCTGGAGGGACCAAGGTGGGCACTACAGCAACTGGGGGTGGAATGGAAGCGTCAGAAGGATCCGCCGAGGCTGGCACTTGGACATTTGTATCTTCAGCAGCAATCTCTGCCGCGGCCTGCAGCATCTCCTCTAACGGAACGTACTCGTGCATGAGGAACAAAGGGGAGTCAAGAGGAACTCCCCGTCTCATGAAGCGCCTTATCCCAGCCTTTCTTGAGGAACTACTTTTTGTTTTCCTCAAGGGCAACGAGGACATCATCAACACATTTGTCATGTATCTGCTCCTCTGATCTCTTGGTCGCCTCTGCCTCGGCTCTGACCCTGTCCAGATCTTGAGTAAGAGCTGAGCAGGTCTGCTCCAATTCCTCGGCCCTAGTCTCCGCCATCGACACCCACTCCGCTACCTCAGTAAGCCTCCTCTCGACATCCGTCAGGGCTACACTCAGCTTTTCAATGCTGACCCTAGCAGTTTCACCATCCTTAAGGAGTTGGGCAATTTGGGTCGCTTGAAAAAACAGGATGGCATCCCTGGCAGTGATGTCCTCCCTGGCGGTGGTGAGGAACGTCTCAACTTCAGCCCTCTGCCTCTCAACCTATTGAAGACTTTGCCTCTACACAGGATAACGCTCGACAATGGCAGAGATATGTTGGGCATTTTGCAAAAAGAAGGGAAAATGAGGCTGATGAAAAGGACTTCAGAAAGATAGGAGTGAGTTATTAGAAACTTACCACCAAAGAGCTCTGTATGATCGAGTGAAAAGTTGATTTGTGGGCCTTGCCCGGTTCTCCTCCATGTCGGCTCTAAACAAGAGTGTTTCATTCATAGCATATGCCACATGAGGATCGTGGATAATGGAGTTGGGTACCCAGATCAGCCTGTTTTCCTAATCCTAGGCCCGAGGGTGTCGCTCCTCAGATGGGGCTGTCTAAGGAGGAGGAGGAGGAGTTTGCTCATTCTGTTGCTGTTGTAGCTATGACAAAGGGCCCCTATCTCAGCCCAGTCCATCGTGTCTTTGTTTGGTCCTCCTCTCCTCTTCAACTAGGAGGTCCCGATCACGGACTTGGCCCTAACCATAAGACCTCAGTGGCATAGGAGGGAGGAGGAGGTGGAGGAATATTGGTGCTGGTCTTGGAGGAGGTGGGGGAACATTGCTGGAAGATCCCCTGTCCCTCAAAGTAGCCCTCCGATTCAAAAAATTTAGATCTATACTAGGTTGGCGCAACATTGCGACCTCGAGCGTGTCTTCCTCGTTTAAATTCTGAAGTATGATGAAGTTGGGCCAAGGCTCCCTTCCCGAAGTAGTTGCCTCACCCTGAATGGTGGTAGACGGCTCCCTAACAACGGCGGCCGCTTCTACTTCCTTGGCAATCCCCTCTACTTCGGCCTTGGTGGCCCTATTAGGATCCTTCTCTAGGTTTTGCTCTAAGTCCTGCTGAAAGAGCTCGGACCACCTGAAGGAGTCGTATGGTTGGGGAAGTTGGGAGAACTTCTTGTATCCAGGGACTTAATCAAGGAGTACTTGAGCTGATAGGCCAAATCCGTTGTCGATGAACCCTCAGAAGGTTACTAGGTCAACAAAGTTAACTAGGTGCTGAGGTGGGGGAGCAACTTCACGAGAGGAAACATCCGCACAAAAGAAGAACATCAAGATGTGCCAACTAAAAACAAAAATCTAAAAAGCCAAGAAAAGAGGGAAGAGCCGACGTACTTGTTGTTCGCCACCCCTTGGGGCAGGACAAGCCGTCGTACGTGGGGCTGATCCCCCTCTCCTAGGCACCGCCGAAGATCAATAGATCCTCTTGGTATCCCTTGTTAGAGTAAGAGAGATGGGTCACGAGATACATGGAGGGGTCTCGGACTTTTAGATAGAAGTTTTGCTAGGGCATCACCTTAGCAAAGAGTAACAAAAAAAGAATGTCCTCGAGGCCAATGTTGACCCCGAGGCGTCTGTTAAGCTCCATCACTCCCATTAATATCCTAAATATGTTAAGGTAGCATTGTCCGGGGACAAGGCAAAACCGAGATAAGAATTAAAGGAGCAGTAGGTGGAGGGGGAGTCTGATCCCACCCTCCACGACGGCCTTGGCGTAAAAAGGCATGGCACCCTTGGTGCCGGCGTTACGGTGATGCCGAGCTGGGTAGAAATCAACAACGTCGACCTTGCGAGGGATGTCATAATGATCTTTGAAGTTTGTTATTTGTTGGATGCCCTTGACCGAGTACTTCTTTTTCCTAGAGGTCCCTGCCACTTGGACCTCAGCGAAAGGGCGATGACTCCTCGGCATTTTATAGAATGAAAAGGAGAGAGTCCAAATGGATGTTCTTTGAAATGGGAGTCCTAAGGGGCACTACCAGACACTCAAATGACAAGGAAAGACTAAGGGGGCTTAGAAGATGTCCAGTAGCCAGAAAAATGAAAGAAAAGGAAGAAGAGAGGACAGAAAGGCGAACACTCATCAGAAAAATACTGGGAGGATGAACCAAAGGCTTAAGGAAGCTTTTTCTCCTTCGAGGAAGACTGGGAAGAAGATGATGTAGGTTTTTTTTCCTCTTGTTGAGGACCGGAAAAAAGGGTTGTGGTTCCTTAACACTTCAGCACTCCGATGGGTTTTTTTGATGAAAGGTCTCTGAGGAAGCTTTGAGGAAATGAAAGTGAAGAATGGGGGGTTGGGAGGCTCTGTATAGATAGAACCTCTTACCCTGTCATTGTGCATGAGGCACAAAGCCAGACACATTCAATGTGCACGATCTCCAAAAAATAGAAAACTGCTAGAGCAATAATGAGGCAGTTGAGCCCTTTCACCTCCTAATGACATGTCTCCCTGCCGTACGAAGATCAAAAGGTTGGGGCAGTTGATGGGACAATACTGAGAAAGGATTAGATGGCAACACATGTCCTCGGCGCCGAGGGGACACTCTTATTCCAATAACGACACGTGTCCTTGGAACCAAGGGCACGCCTGCTCTGGGAATGACTCGTGTCCTCGGCTCTGAAGGTATGTACTGACCTGCCACAAGTACTTGTGATCGGCATCGAGGTACTTCCTGTCCTTATGACAGACATGTGCCCTTGGCTCCAAGGGTACCTCCACTCCGAATGAGCCAAGTGTCCTCGGCTCCGAGGGTACCCACTAAAACCTTGATCTTGCCAAGAGTCCTCTACTTCTGGACACGCTACTGATTGACAGCTGAACAGTCTAAACTAGACTAGGAATCATGAGGGCACTCTGTATATGAAGTCAAAACAGCAGAATGAACTAGACACCTAACCAAGGAGAGTCAGACACCTGGCACGGGGTGCAGGATGAGGGGTAAATGGACAAAAATACCCCTGTTGATTTCTGGCTATCCTAGGCAAGTATTTTATGAATCCACAGTGATGGGACATCACACAGTAGATTGGGAATCCGGGCAAGTATTAAATGCTCTAGGTTTTGAACATTTAGAGTCTCTACATCGAAGAAAGAGCATTAATTACTCGGGAGCCCGAGCAATCAATAACAGGGTCTCCTCCACGCAATGCACACGATCTTTAATATGCACAATCTTCACCCCTGCTTAGGACATCACTGCTCCACTGGTGCCGCCCAGCGCCCCTTAGTGTGTTGGTGCCCTACGTCCCTCGGTGCCCGTGCCTAGCACACCTCGGCACCTAATGCCTAGAAGTGCCCAGTGCTCCTCGACATCCATGCCCAAAGGCGCCCAACACTCCTCGACGTCCGTGGTTAGCAGCGCCTAGCATACCTCGGCGTTTGTGTCTAGTGGCACCCAATGCCCCTCGACGTTCGCGCCCAGTAAAGCCCATCGCACCTCGTTGCCCACTTCCCTCGGCATTTATGCCCAGTGGAGCCTAGTGTACCTCAATGTCCGTGCCCAATGGCACTCAGCACCCCTCGTCGTCCTCGTCCAGCAGTACCCACTTATTACTTGGCTAAGGATTGATCCAGGACCTAGAGCCCTATTGAAACTCTACTTCGAGTATCAAGGGACTATTGATAAACAATGCCTCTTGGCTAGCACATCTCATCCTACAATCTAGGACCCAACGTCCTAATACGACTCTATCTCGAATGTCTAGGGGATTGGTGATGAATTCTATCCTATCACAACCTAAAATTCAAGTCTATATGGAACACTGCTTCCTATACCATTATAAATAAAGGTTCCCAGTACCATTTATGTCATGGAATTCTAGCCTATTCACCATATACTTTTTCTTCGACTTGTTTATTGACTTAAGCATCAGAGTCCATTTGTTCGTCTCAGGCCATCAGTTCACCTAGATTTTCTCTTGTCTTACAGGTTTACCAAAACTTCCTCGCCATCATCTTTGTTTGTACAAGGTGATCGAAATCGAGCAGACAGCAAGAATAAGAATCAACCTCTAAAACATCTGTTCTATGGCCTCACATGGATTGCAGTGTTGAATTGATCCCTGAGCTAATTGAAATCCTTGAATTTGACCAGGGAAGGCCTAGCGCCACCCATGACTCAGTGCCCAACAGTGCTATCATGCAAGCACCCTATATCTGTAGCTTCACACTCTCTTGGGAGTCGCCAGGAAGCTCGGCCAAGTCTTGCCTTTGCTATCAAGTAGTCTATATCTCTAGCTTTGCACTTTCTCATGAGTTTCCAAGAAGTTCGACTTAATTTTACCTCTGATCCCAAGCAGCATCAATCTCCAGCTTAGTGCCTCTCTTGCAAATCGTCAAAAAGCTTGGCCTCACTCTGCCTCTACTCTCTCATGCATGGGTGTCCTGGGAGTTTACACCACCACAGGAATCTCGGGAGAAAGTGTCATGTGCCCCTGAGCTCGCCTGCTCAGTGCATGGTGCCTCCATTCACCAAGATGCAAGCCCAGTCACTATCTTGAGAAAGCCCGACGTCTTGAAGACAACTCCACAGGCCTTGGGAGACCACACTACGAGACTAAAGGTGCTTGAATCCTTTGTGCCTACTCCATGGGAGCCCTCTATGCCCTTGCTACCATCTACTGTACCATGTTGGAGACTATACGTGGATGGGTCCTCCACCAGTGAGGACGGCGACGCAGAAGTAGTGCCGGTCAGCCCCCATGGCACTCTACTCAAGTACGCTGTCTCTATCCACTTTGTAACATCTAACAGCCAAGATGAATATGAGGCCCTAAAATCAGGCTTGAAGCTCGTATTCCCTGACAGCCTATAGTGACTGAAAGATGATAGTCAACTAGGTAATGGGAGGGCCCCCCTAGGCGTCTGTACCCAACGCCCAAGCGCGCGTGCCAACCAATGCCCAGTACCCCAGCACCCCTCGTAGTCCTTGCCCAATGGTGCCGCGTCTCAATCTTCAGCTTAGTGGCTCTCATGAGAGTCACTAGAAAGCTTAGCCTATCTCTACCTTGATTCTCATGCAGGCAGCCTATATCTCTAGGTTAGTGGTTCTCACGAGAGTCACCAAAAAGCTTGGTCTATCTCTACCTTTGCTCTTATGCAGGTAGCCTATATCTCCAGCTTAGCAGCTCTGACGAGAGTCGACAAAAGCTTGGTGTATCTCTACTTCACTCTCAATCAAGGAGCATATATCTCCAGCTTAGCGGCTCTCACGAGAGTCGCCAAAAACTTGGCCTATCTTTGCTTGGCTCTCAAGTAAGTAGCCTATGTCTCTAGCTTAGTGGCTCTCTTGTGGGTTGCCAAAAGCTTGGCTTATCTCTGCCTCTGCTCTCATGCAGGTAACCTATATCTCCAGTTGAGCGGCTCTCACGAGAGTCGCTAGAAAGCTTGGCCTATCTCTGCCGTTGCTCTCATGCAGATAGCCTATATCTCTAGCTTAACGACTCTTACGAGAGTCGCCAAAAGCTTGGTGTATCTCTACTTCACTTTTAAGCAAACAACCTATAGCTTCAGCTTAGCGACTCTCACTGCTTCACTCTCATGCAGGTAGCCTATGTCTCCAACTTAGCAACTCTCACAAGAGTAGCCAAAAGCTTGACCTATCTCTGCCTCTATTCTCTCGCATATAGCCTATATCTCCAGTTTAGCGGCTCTCATGAGAGTCACCAAAAGCTTGACCTATCTCTGCTTTGCTCTTAAGCAAGCAGCCTATCTACAAATTTCTGAAGCCAGAATGTCAAGATGGCCAAGCATATAGAAGTGAGGGTTCCATATAACAGCGAGGTACCATAGCAAAGTCCTCTATCTCAGTATCGATTATACCCTCTAAACCCTGAGAGCTGACATCCAAGGGTGTCACAAACCTCCAAAGTCTCTCATTAGCCAAAATTTACATCTTGCATGAGGGACATTAGGAAATTGCAAGAAATAGGATAATTATGTAAAGCACCGAGGGCATCAAACCCCACCTTCCGAGAAATAGCAGGACCGTCAGACCTCAGTTGGGAAGCACTAGGGGCATCAGATCTCACCTCTTCTGAGAGGAGGGGAAGCCACCATATGGAACAAGATATCTGTTCTACCCAAAGGAAGGAGCTCACTTATGCTTTCAACCCCCAATCACTACTAGGGTAGGAGGGGCAAATGATGAGCCTATATTTTACCAGGTCAAGCCCATTTCATGAATTCGACCCAGTTCGAGATCCAAGGAGTCCATGAAGAAAAGAGCATATAGGGAGAGAGATCATTGGAATACATATTCTCAAAGGTCAAGGCTGTCATAATTGTACTAACCTTTTGTAACTATCCTCTCCGAAGAATTAGATCATTCACACTCACGTCACTGCCTCAACTAAGACTTTATGCCTATAAATTGTAATTCCTCTCCACATGAGAGGACACACCTTGGCATATCTCTACACCCCTCTACACACACATAGCTTCTCTCTCCTAGCTATTCTATATCTCCCAGAGATGCCCATTGCTCTCTCTCCAGTTCACCCTACTTCATTAATAAAGACCACCCGGCCATTGTTGCCGTTTCTCAGAGTGAGTGGGTCACCCGGATCGAACCACTATATATCTGTGTGTTGACTCAATATTTATATTACTGCCATTGATTGATTTATTTATTGTCCATTAATTACACCTTATCACACACTCGATTGTTTATCTTACACGAGACTATTTTGTGCATCATTAGTATTATTTTCCAAAAACTTGGTAAGTTTTGAAAAATGTTATCCTATTGAAGCTAGTGTAGTTCATGCCTATTTATCATTTTTTAGGGATGGGTCAAGCTACTTGTTTATCATCTAGAATTAGTATTTATCTTTGGTGATCTATGAGGAGAATTTTAGGCTTTGCTTGGTTTTAGAGTTTTGTAAAATTAGTTTTGCTTTCGTTGAACTATTCTTGCCTTTATGTTCACTGCCTACAATATTTTCTTTTAACAAAGTTGCTGAAATTTTTGGGAGTTGTATTTTATGTAAATATAAATTATATGTTTTTCTTAATAATTTTGTCTAAATTTAAACACGACTTCATTTTCAAGAAATAATGTGATTGCTTTACACTCATTTTGTCAATTTTAATGAACAAATGGGGCATGACAATATATGTGCTTAATAGGGGTAGTAGTGTATGCAGGTGTAGCAAGATAGTGGAACAACTAGGGTAACATTCTACAAAAATTCTAGATACAAGTTATTAGTGTTTTTTTTTTTTTTTGAAAGAAATGTTTTCAGTTACAACATGTTTTTTAGTCAAATGTAGGTTAGGAGGAAGACTCACATACAAGGTAAATTCATTCCACCATGATTATGCATTGGATTGGCACAATCAAGCTATACACTTTCAATTGATTCAGCTCCACCATGCAAGTGATTAGACTCAGCTGTGGCAATAAGTTATAGATTATTAAATGTGAAATGGATTTGAAAGTGAAAGTTTATAGATTGTTAGTCTCATATTTTGCACTTAACAAGTGGATTATTGTGGTTATGAGTTGGTTAAGAATGATTATGGAACAAAATTAGAATTTAAATTATGGATGTGAATTAGTTGATTGATGTGAATGCGTAGTTGGATGCAAATGAAATTTAAGTCCCATTGTGAAATGTTGGATGTAGTTGTGTTGGAATGACAATTTGTAGAAGTTGTTTGATTAGCTCAACTATTGGGATTTAGTGTTGATGTGGATGAAATGAGTAGTATTTAAATATTGATAGTGTAGCTTCATTAGATATTTTCAATAGAAAACATATCCTTCAATTGATGTGGAAAGTTCCAATTAGCCTAGAATTACAGGTTTGCTCCATTCAATATAAACATGAGACATAAGAGAGTTGATTCAACTAATGTTGATTAAAGTAACAACATAAGTATCCTAATAGCCAAACAATGGCCAGCCGATGCATTTCACAAAATATTCTCTCTGTTCCTAACCTTATTTTATTGAACCTCCAAACCATTTAATCTTTTGGGAAGTCACAGAATCACTTCGATTGAACAAATGCACATTGGTGAGTCTTGCCATAAAAGAACTACAACCACCATTTTACAAAAACAACAATTAGAAAATTATTTCCTTTTCAACAAATTTTGAAATACTAAAAAAAATCATAGAATGAAAATTAAAAGAAAAAAATGTTGGACCAAAACAATTTTTCAAGTGTAAAAACTAAATTTTTGGTTGACTTTGATCCTAAATCAAAGTGGGACACGTTCATTATTTCGAGTAAAATTTCATGGGTTCATATTCTATTCAGTGAGAAGAATAATGTAGTATATTCACTTGCTCAAATCAAGTAAGAAATGAATGAGAAAATAGGCTCCAAAGTGACCCTATTTGAATGTGAAAATAAAGGTTGTGCAATGTGGCATTTGACACCAATCCCGCATCGGTTGAGGAAGAAATTATACATAGGTATATATAGGTCAAGTTTGCTCTATAGGATTAGGTCCCAAGGGGTACCTCAATTTTATAAGCAGAGTGAGCACCTACATACCTTCGGTTCAACCACACACCTCGCACGCCGCCTGCCCGCCATGCCACGACCTCACATGGTCAGGATGAGCTGGGTTCAGGTGTGGGTCAAGCACTATTTGTTTGGAGAAAATTTATTTAATTAATTGGGCAAGAATTTCTAAACCAAAATTTAATTTTTGGTATCCATTGGATTGCACTAGTTCGGATTTTTGCTTCCTTTAAGTCTGAAAATTAAGTTGTGTCTGTTCATACAGAACAGTTACACAAGTGGTATCTGTTGATTTTGGGTTGTGTGTTTTAGTATGGTGGATGTCCAAAAAGTCACCAAAGTGTCTATAAATACCCAGACTCATTACCATTCTGTATTCATTCATTTATCAGTCCACAGTCATAGTTAAGCCAAACATTAGTGAATTGCATTTTGGCATTAAGGCTGTTTGCATTTGGAGAGTACACAACACAATTTTTGGTTCACTAGACGGGTAGATTGGAGTGCTACTTCTACTCGTGTAAAGATTAATGTATCCTGGGTGGCAGACACTTGATATTCCATAAGCATCGTGTGTGGGGAAAAAATTTATCTTAAGGACATAGTGTCAAACACTAGCCTTGATCTACATCAACTTCAATAACAGTTCATGTTTTGCAATCGGGTTAGAATTTGTATTGGTTATACAAACAGTTATGTGTAACTCTTTCGTGTAAGACTTTTTTCTGTGTAACTGTTTCGCACTTGATTGTTACTGTTTTGTTATACATTACATGTTTCAAATCAAAAATTTCAATAAGTGATTTTACTATATTTGGAATACCACAAACAACAATTTTAAGAGATATTTTCCTGATTTGTATAATTACTTGTTGTGTTTCTAATACATGTTTTAGTATTTTAAACTGTTCTAAAATATTACAAATTGTTAAAACCTATTTTTTACAATCTGTGATATTTTGAAGAGCATTGGAAAAAATTGCATGTTATGTTTATTTGTTTAATTTAAACAGTTACACCAAATAGTGACACCATACAGAAACATTAAAATAGTAATTTCAAAACAGTGACACTAAACAGTAACATAAATTATCTCTGTTTTAATAATTTGCTTTGAAAGCGTCATTATTTTCCTATTTTTGAATATTTTGTAATCTTTGTTTATCAGAAAAGGCTGCAAATGATAATAATATTCCTACTACTACAAATCATGTTATGCTTGTGGTGCCTATTTCTATACCTACTCATGTGTCTCATGGGGAGAAGCCCAAAAATTTCAATGGGGATGATGTCAAGAGATGGCAACATAAAATGTTGTTCTATCTCACTACGTTGAATCTTGCAAAGATTCTTCGTGAGGATGCTCCTGTTTGTAATGAGAATGAGACCGACTGTCAAGTTATTGTTGCGGTGGATGCATGGAAACACTCTGATTTTTTGTACAAAAACTATATCCTCAATGGATAGAATAACACATTATATAATGTGTATAGTCCAATCAAGGTGGCTATAGAGCTGTGAGAATCCTTGGATAAAAAATACAAGACAGAAAATGCCGGAATGAAGAAATTCGTTGTGGGCAGATTTATTGACTACAAAATGGTGGATTCCACGACTATCATAACTCAAGTTCAAGATCTTCAAGTGATCCAACATGAGATTCATGCCCAAGGGATGGTGTTTAGTGAATCTTTCCAAGTGGCTTCAATTATTGAAAAATTACCGCCAAATTGGAAGGATTTCAAAAATTATTTGAAGCACAAACGCAAAAAAATGAAACTTGAAGACTTGATTGTGAAATTGAGGATCAAGGAGGGTAATTAAGTCTCCAAAAATAAATTTGGTAATCATTCCATGCAGTCAAAAGTATATGTTGTAAAACCCAGGAAAATTCAAATTTTTTCCGACAAAGGGCAACGTAGTAATTTGCCACTATTATGCAGATTTAAAATGAATATTTTATAGAGCTCGGATGGAACAATGGACTTCACCATTGAATTTACATCACAAAATTGAGCTGCCCTGTCAATTTTCGTCCAATTCCGAGATAGTCGAGTTTTTTACGTTTTTCGAGGCGACAGGCGTCCGGTGATCTCCAAAAATGAAATTTTTATAAAAATTTTAAAAGTTGAAAAATATTTTAAATAAATTTTATATAAAATATTTTGAGTTTAAATCGGTATGAAATTTAATCGTTTCGGGATGAAAACGGACCCGGACAAAGGGGAACACGTGGCGCGACTCGGGCCAAGTCTTGGAAAGTATAAATAGGGTGAAATATCTGAAAAATCAGATATTTCCTACCCATTTTCTGGCTGGTTTCAGACGTTAGAGGAAGAGAAGAGAGAAAGAGAGTTTTCAAGTTTTCTTCCGCCAATTTTCGAAGTTCTGTCGGACCAATAATTAAAGTTGATCTATGCGACGAGAGCTACGCATGGGTATCAAAAAAAATGATTTTCACCGAAGATTCAAAGGCAAATTTTTGAAAAATCAAGAACTTGGGGCTTGTTTTGGTATTTTTGAAGTCTCCACACTTCAAAGAGGTAGGGGTTTTCCTACCTATAGTGTATGTGAAATGTGTAGGTTATTAGAGAGTATATATATATATAACTCACCTATGCATGTGAAATAGATAAAATGGGAATGAAAAAGGGTGTAGAAATGGCGTAAGTCAATTTCTAGTTGTATGTGATATGTGGGAATCGCTTGTGAAATCCNAAATGGCTTAGGTCAATTTCTAGTTGTATGTGATATGTGGGAATCACTTGTGAAATCCCTTGAAAATTGAATGTGTTAGTAGCATGAGCTATGTATAACATGTGTGTTGTGAATTGTGATAAAATAGCAGATGTTATTTTATGCCTTGAGGAAGTAGGTGTAGAATGGGTTTGATTCAAGTCCTACTTTGTTTTGCTATGTGGAAGTACTTGTGTAATTTCTTGGATGGAAGTTATGTGTGCTTTAATATGTAGAAAAGTGAGTGTGTTTAACTCATACATCAGTGTGTGTGTGTGTGTTCTTGCTTGTTGAAAACCTAAAGTGAGGGAGATTAAAAGAGAAGGAAGAAAAACCAAGTTTTAGCTCACATTTGATATGTGGAAGCTATTAGTGTAAACTCTTGAAAAATTGGGTTTACATGGATTGTTTTGTGTATTTTAAAATTTTCCTACCATAGTTGGTTGGATGGAAAAATGGTAGGCATATGGAACTATGTAATTCACTTGCCTATGGTTATGGAGTTGGTGTAGAAAGGATATAATCAATTTCTAGTTTGAAATTGATGGTTTAGTTAAAAAGGGGTATTTAGGATGGGTGGCATGACTTGATATAAATTATCTTGTCGAATGCACCATTAGTGTATGTTAAGTGTGGGAAAAGGGTGCCTAAATGTGCTAAATAAATCTTGTAAGAAAGGATTTGCAATGGATATATAAATTGGGTGAAGAAAAGCCGGTACACTTTTCTGCTCCAGAATAGTTGTTGTAGAATTGTCACAACTTTTGATCCAACCATTGGATGAAGATGAAATGTTTACACAATACAGAAGACATATAGATCTACAACTTTCATGTTTTGAACTTGTCCAGATTCTAAGTGGAGCATGGTCAAAATGGAGAAAAACAGAGGTACTTCCACCAGAGGGAGCTAGTGCTGGTGCCTTTGTTACCAAACACCAATACCNATATATATATATCACTCACCTATGCATGTGAAATAGATAAAATGGGAATGAAAAAGGGTGTAGAAATGGCGTAAGTCAATTTCTAGTTGTATGTGATATGTGGGAATCACTTGTGAAATCCCTTGAAAATTGAATGTGTTAGTAGCATGAGCTATGTATAACATGTGTGTTGTGAATTGTGATTAAATAGCAAATGTTATTTTATGCCTTGAGGAAGTAGGTGTAGAATGGGTTTGATTCAAGTCCTACTTTGTTTTGCTATGTGGAAGTACTTGTGTAATTTCTTGGATGGAAGTTATGTGTGCTTTAATATGTAGAAAAGTGAGTGTGTTTAACTCATACATCAGTGTGTGTGTGTGTGTTCTTGCTTGTTGAAAACCTAAAGTGAGGGAGATTAAAAGAGAAGGAAGAAAAACCAAGTTTTAGCTCACATTTGATATGTGGAAGCTATTAGTGTAAACTCTTGAAAAATTGGGTTTACATGGATTGTTTTGTGTATTTTAAAATTTTCCTACCATAGTTAGTTGGATGGAAAAATGGTAGGCATATGGAACTATGTAATTCACTTGCCTATGGTTATGGAGTTGGTGTAGAAAGGATATAATCAATTTCTAGTTTGAAATTGATGGTTTAGTTAAAAAGGGGTATTTAGGATGGGTGGCATGACTTGATATAAATTATCTTGTCGAATGCACCATTAGTGTATGTTAAGTGTGGGGAAAGGGTGCCTAAATGTGCTAAATAAATCTTGTAAGAAAGGATTTGCAATGGATATATAAATTGGGTGAAGAAAAGCCGGTACACTTTTCTGCTCCAGAATAGTTGTTGTAGAATTGTCACAACTTTTGATCCAACCATTGGATGAAGATGAAATGTTTACACAATACAGAAGACATATAGATCTACAACTTTCATGTTTTGAACTTGTCCAGATTCTAAGTGGAGCATGGTCAAAATGGAGAAAAACAGAGGTACTTCCACCAGAGGGAGCTAGTGCTGGTGCCTTTGTTACCAAACACCAATACCTCTTTGATTTCTTAACTTCTAAGCCTCCAAATCCTCATGTAATGTGGTCATACCTTCACCACACATCCAAGATAGTTGCAAGTTTCTAAAATACTTGATTTATGCTATACATACTTGCAACATCCAAATATCAATATTATTCATAATTTCGGCTCACTCTAAGTACTTACATGCAAAAGTTGAGTTAAAATGCATGTAATGAGGCCTTCAAATATGCAATATTTTGCACTCATCACTATGTGTTCTTTGGTTTCAAATGATATATATCGAGGTGTGTTAGACCTCGATTGGATTAAATGATTAAAGGATCACGGGTTACACGTGTGAGTTAAAATCCCGAACAAAAGGAATATTATTGACGTGATGTCGGTTTGTGTGACATTCATGGATCTTTCCCTGGGTTGACGGGTGGTCAACAGTAGAAATCACTTAATATGATTTCTTGAGTTATACGATGAATATGAGTGAATTATGTGATTACATGATTGGTGCCTTGAAGGTGTTTGATAANATGATTTCTTGAGTTATATGATGAATATGAGTGAATTATGTGATTACATGATTGGTGCCTTGAAGGTGTTTGATAAAATACCTTGAATGATTGAAGTTGTGTTTGATAAATTAAAATGCATGGAAAATGTGGTAAAGTAAAATCATATGCTTATGATGTGATTTACAACTTGGAAGGTTATGTTGATGTATGTTTAACGATATGTTAGCATTATGATGATCATGGAATTTATATGTTTGGATATAATTGATCATGGGATATGTTGATATTGTTCATATGACATTCATTACATATTGAACATGGTAGTAGTTTGCAATGATGCATTACATTGCATATGCATGGGGTAAACACATCCATAAGCTTGAGTGTGGGTGTGTGGGTGCATGGTTGATCAAACATCATCCTTGGTGGTTGGTGGTGGGCTTGGGAAAGTGGGATTGAACATCCTATTGAGTCGCATGGTTGAATTCATTAGAAAACTTTTGTCGGGTACAACAAGTAGAAATAGACTCTCCCTCGGGTGAAAAACCCAGCCACTTGGTTCATACACTTTCCGGCGGTGAAATTCCAGAAAAGTGTATTTGGTTTGCAGAACCTGCGGTGTGATTCCAAAACTCCGCTACCCAACAAAGACACAAGATTTTATTGTACAAAACACCCATTCAATGGGTAACATCCATCAATGACTTGTTTTTACAAGAAAAATATAACTTTATTTTGAACGGTCATTGGTGGTATTTTCATTAATTGACGGGTTCATTATACAAGTGCATCGCATTGTGTGGTGGGAGTCGGTGTAGACTCGGGATTAGGTGCATGAATGAGCCTCATTTCATTTCATGGCATGGCATGGCATTATCATTTTCCAACATTGAATTGTCTATTATTGTTGGAGTGGATATTTTGGCGGCTTGTTGCATGTGCACATTTCATATGCACTTAGGATGGAGAGTAGCCTCTGTAGGAAGTATTCTACTGGGCGTTGGCTCACCCTATATGGGAAAAAGTTCAGGTGTAGGGTGCGTACCGGCAGAGGACTCTCATCCAGGGCCTCAAGGGTGAAGAGGGGTCGACATGTGGCCTTTAACCATAATTGTTTTGTAAACTTTTGTTAAAACTACGTTTTGGCATGTAATGTTTGTAAGTGAATTATAATTTTGAACTTGTATTAACTATGTTTAATGTATAAACTCATGATGTGAAAGTAGGGATAATTGGATCCGGTGTGGTCAATATTTGTACATGAGACCTCGGATGGGTCATGCAATGGTACGGTGCATAGGTTATGTTTTGGGTGGAGTTTCCCCGTACAAAGGAGACTCTGCCCGATTTTGTTAAATTATGAATCCTGGTAAATGGGACACAACGGTGTGGTATCGAGTTATACGATATCCACAGGCATTTCGCGGGTTGATGGACGATCAATGGGGACCCCCAGATTTTGGGGTGTCACTGCTTGGTATCAAAGCTTAGGTCATAGATCTTATGTGGCCTTGTGGGAAATGAGTCTATCATCTTCCATTGCAAGGGTGAAAGAGGTTTAGTGCCCTAGGTAATGCAAAGACCTAAGATTGATGGGCATTGGGTTTGGACTATTGAATGCATTATACATCTCATCTTATGTGCTTACATTGTTACATGTTATATGCTACATGCTATGTGGATGATACACATGAGGATATACATAGTAAAATGTATATGGAATGGAAACATTAGGGTTAGAAAACCCAAAGTATGTTTCGAAATAAAGGAATGAACGGTATGGTTCATTGTGTAAGTGTTTACTAGTGGAGGGCATAATCACTACTAGAGAGACAAGGAGGAAAATCTCCAAATTTTAAATGTGATCCCTATTTTGGGACACAATGTGATTGTTCGATTGCTATTTGACATGTGTGTAGATGGCAACTAGAGGAAGGGGATGTCGGGGTGGACGGAACACTAACCAACCACCACCGACTCTTGACCAACAAGCTTTAATGGAGGCTATTGGTATGGCGGCTGCCACCATTGCACAAGCTAGTGCTACGGTGGCTACCATTGCACAGACTAGTGCAAGTGGGGGACAAGGAGGCTCAAGCAACCTCCAAAATTTCAAAGCACACCAACCTCCGGTGTTTCTGGGAGGAGCGGACCCTATGGTAGCTGACCATTGGTTCTGCCAAGTGGATAAGGTGTTGCGGGCAATGGAGATCACCTCCGACGCTACCAAGATAACTCTAGCTACATTCCAGTTGGAGGGGGAATCCCAAGTATGGTGGGATTAGGTAAAAGACTCCAAGAACTTGGAGGCCATGACATAGGTAGAGTTCAAGGAACTCTTCATAGGAAAATACTTCCCAGCGGCTGCGAAGGCCCGGGAGTTCCTAGATCTAAGGCAAGGAACGATGTAAGTGATGGAATACGTGGCTAAATTCACTGAGTTAGCACGTTTCGCTGACCAATATGTGGCCACAGATATGGCCAAGGTCAGGAAATTTGAGGATGGGCTGAAGTTATCCATCCGGGGTAAAATCGTTGGTCTTCTTCTGCAAGACTTCGATTTGATGGTCACCATAGCTTTGGCCATTGAAAGAGAGGTGGATGATGCAAGAAGCATCCGGGAGTCGGGTGCAAAGGACAAGAAGAAGGAGGGCCAATCCTCTTCTTCTAGTGTGGGGAAGAAACAGTGGACCTCTACTCCGCAAGGATTTTAGGGACAAGGCCGCGGTTATCAAGGCCAAGGCCAAGGTCAGTCTTCCTAGGACGGTAGAAATCGGAGGCCTATCTACCCAGCTGACCAACGGACTTGCTACCATTGTAACCAACCAGGACACATGAAGAGGGATTGTCCTCAGAGGCAAGGAACCTAGAGTTATGGGTCATCACAGTTTCAGACTTCAGTGGGACAACCACAGACGTAGTATGCTCCTCACTACCCTACCATGGTCAGGGCAGTGGGTACTAGTTCCAAGATACTGCACAAGGCCCTACTACTTCTCGTGCGGGGACTCCGCAGACAGGCCAGATGAGCCAAGCTATGGGTCGAGGTCGAGGACAAGTTTCACAAGCTAGGACTTCAGGGACTCAGGGGCATTTCTACGCCATGATGCCATAGACTGAGCCGATAGATTCATCGGTGATACAGGGTACATTCTTACAGTCATTTAGTATTATTTGACTGTTGCATATGTATGTGTGTGAATTTCGGGACGAAATTCTTTTTAAGGGGGGAAGGATGTAAAACCCGAGAAAATTTAAACTTTTTTCAACAAAGTGCAAAATAGTAATTTGTCACTATTATGCAGATTTAAAATGAATATTTCATAGAGCTCGGAAGGAACAACGGACTTTACCGTTGAATTCGCATCGCGAAATCGAGCTGCCTTGTCAATTTTTGTCGAATTCTAAGATAGTCGAGTTTTTCATATTTTTCGAGGCGACGGGCGTCCGGTGATCCCCAAAAATGAAATTTTTATAAAAATTTTGAAAGTTGTAAAATATTTTAAATAAAATTCGTACAAAATATTTTGAGCTTAAACTGGTATGAAATTTAATTGTTTCGGGGCGAAAACGAACCCAGACAAAGGGGGACACGTGGCGCGACTCGGGCCAAGCCTTGGAAAGTATAAATAGGGTGAAATATCTGAAAAATCAGATATTTCCTACCCATTTGCTGGCTGGTTTCAAACGTTGGAGGAAGAGAAGAGAGAAAGAGAGTTTTCAAGTTTTCCTTCGCCGATTCTCGGAGTTCCGTCAGTCGAAATTCGTTGGGCCAAGAATTAAAGTCGATCTACTCGATGAGGGCTACGCGTGGGTACCAAAAACAACGATTTTCACCAAAGGTGCAAAGGCAAATTTTTGAAAAATCAAGAACTTGGGGGTTGTTTTGGTGTTTTTGAAGTCTCCACACTTCAAAGAGGTAGGGGTTTTCCTACCTATAATGTATGTGAAATGTGTAGGTTATTAAAGAGTATATATATATATCACTCACCTATGCATGTGAAATAGATAAAATGGGAATGAAAAAGGGTGTAGAAATGGCTTAGGTCAATTTCTAGTTGTATGTGATATGTGGGAATCACTTGCGAAATCACTTGAAAATTGAATGCGTTAGTAGCATGAGCTATGTATAACATGTGTGTTGTGAATTGTGATAAAATAGCAAATGTTATTTTAATGCCTTGAGGAAGTAGGTGTAGAATGAGTTTGATTCAAGTCCTACTTTGTTTTGCTATGTGGAAGTACTTGTGTAATTTCTTGGATGGAAGTTATGTATGCTTTCATATGTAGAAAAGTGAGTGTCTTTAACTCATACATTAGTGTGTGTGTGTGTGTTTTTGCTTGTTGGAAACCTAGGGTGATGATGAGTATAATGCGTCTGTGGCTGCCCCACCAAAGTCTGGGACTGAGATGACCCATAACTTTGGGATCCTTGCCTCTAAGGACAATCCCTCTTCATGTGACTCGGTTGGTGGCAATGATAGCAAGTCCTCTGGCTTGCCTGTTAGGAAGGCCTCTGATTTCTCCCACCTTGGGAGGATTGACCTTGGCCTTGGCCTTGATAGCTGCGGCCCTGTCCCTAAAACCCTTGTGGAGTAGAAGTCTTATGCTTCTTCCCTAAGCTAGAAGAAGAGGATTGACCCTCCTTCTTCTTGTCTTTTGCACCAGACTCTCGGATGCTCCTTGGGTCATCCACCTCTCTCTCAATGGCCATAGCAGTCGCGACTATTGAGTCTAAGTCTTGCAAAAGAAGACTCACAATTTTACCCCGGATGGACAACTTAAGACCATCCTCAAACTTCCTCACTTTGGCCATATATGTGGCCACGTAGTCATCGGCAAAACGGGCTAACTTTGTGAACTTAGTCACGTAATCCATCACCGTCATCGTCCCTTGTCTCTTGTCTAAGAACTCCCGAGCCTTTGCATGTCGAGCAGCCGTTGGGAAGTACTTGCCCATAAAGAGCTCCTTGAATTTTGCCCATGTCATTACCTCCAAGTTCTTGGAGTCCTTGACCCAATCCCACCACACTTGGGATTCTCCCTCTAGCTAAAAAGTAGCTAGCGTTATCTTTGTGGTATCGGAGGTAATCTCCATACCCTTCAAGATCTTGTCCATTTGTCGAAACCAATGGTCAACCACCATAGGATCCGCACCTCCCAGAAAGATCGGAGAATTGTGTGCCTTGAACTTCTGGAGGTGACCTGAACCTCCTTGACTCCCACTTGCACCTGTCTGTGCAATAGTAGCGGCCGTAGCACTAGCTTGTGCAATGGTAGCTGCCGCCTCACCAATAGCCTCAATGAAGGCTTGTTGGTCAAAAGCCGGTGGTGGTGGTTGGTTGTTCCGTCCACCCCGACGTCCCCTTCCTCTAGTTGCCATCTACACACACATAAGATAACAATAGATCAATTAGTTAATATCCTAAGTTAGGGATCAAGTATTTAGTAGACAATTACACATAGCATGTAGCAAGTAGAGCACATAACATGAAATGCGTATGGAATGCAATGGTCTATACCCATGCCCATTGAGCCCTACGTTATTCGTATGCCTAGGCTCTGATACCAAGATGTGACACACCAAAATCCGGGGGTCCATTGATTACCCATCAAACTGCAGAATACCCGCGGATACCGAGTAATTCGATATCACGCCATTGTGCCTTATTTATCGGGAACTATAATTTTGACGAAATTCTGGCAGAGTCTCCTTTGTACGGGAAGCTCTACCCAAAACTCAACCTGTACAGTCATATAATAACAAGACTCATTCGAGTTTCAATATTCAACATTGACCACACCGGTTCCAATTACAAGTAAACATTGGCTACACCGGGTCCAATTATTTGTATTTATATCAAAACATATAAAGTTAGTTTAACAATAGTCTATATAAGTTCTATTACAATTATTTGCAAAAGATTACATGCCCAAAACATTATTTTCACAAATGTTTTACATTAACATAAAATAAAGTCACATTCGGCTTTCTTCAAACATGAGGGTCCAAATTGGAGTCATCCACCGGTGTACCTCTCCAACCTGAAATGTTTTCTCGTATAGGGTGAGTCAATGCCCAGTAGAATAATCCCTACAGAGACTACTCCCCAACTTAGACACATATGTGGTGTGTATAAGTAACAAACAACATTTAACAATCATTCCATACAAGAATATGCATTAAATGTGGAATGTCACCATGTCATGCAATGAAATGAGATGATACTCACTCATGCACTTAAACCCAAGTCATCACCGACTCTCACGACACAATGCAATGCCAAGGTATACTGAATCCGTCAATTGACGAAAAAATCCACCAAATTATCGTTTGAAATAAAATTTGTTTTATTATAAAACCAAATCATTGATGGGTGTTACTCATTGTATGAGTACTTATAAATCAAAATCTTGTGTCTTGTTGGGCTACGGATTTTAGATTTTATACCGCCGATTCCGTACACCATACTACACTTTTTTGGAATTTCACTACAGGGGAGTGTATAACCAAGTCGCCGGGTCTTGCACCCGAGGGGGGACTTTATCCCTTCTTGTTATACCCAACACAAGTTTTTATTTCATGCAACCAGGTGACTTATTCAAATTTTCAACCCAACTTTCCCGAGTCCACCCATCAATCACCAAGAATGGTGTTTGATTAACCATGCATACACACTCCCACACTCATGACTCATGCCCATGAATGTAATGTCAATTCCATGTTCATATTGCAATGCATGCCAAAGGAACAATTTCTACATATCAATGTCTACCATGGCGATTTATAACATATGCAAATAATCTCCAAAATTTCATCACAATGTCAAAACATCAACTAGCATGTGTCAACATTTATATTAAACACAATTGACAAGCATGTTATTACATAATCTATGTCAAAAACACACTTAATTTAAAAGGTAAAATATAGCACATAACAGCCCACATAAAAATCAGCCCATATTGGCCCAAAGTTTAGCCACTAACAGCCCACAAATCAACCACTAAGCAGCCCATAATTCAGCCCCTAAACGGCCATAAAACAGCCCCAATAAACAGCCATAAGATAGCTCATAAAATAGCCCCTTAAAACAACCATAAAACAGCCCATAAACCAGCCACTAAGCAGCCCACAATTCCGCCACTAAGCAGCCCCTTAAACAGTCCATAAACGGACACTAGACAGCCCACCAATCATCCACAAATCAGTCATGTTTTCAGCCACAAAAATGACCCCTTTAGGTAGGATTAAAACCAAAGTAGGAAGAACCCTACCTCTTGTAGCGTGTAGGAATTGGTAGAACTTCTAAAAACACCAAAAAAAGCCCAAGAACCTTTGATTCCTCCAAAGTCTTTTCCTTGGACCTTTGGTGAAATCCACTTTTCTTGGTACGTACACGTAGCCCTCGTCGAGGAGATGAACTTTGATTCTTAGCTCGATGAATTCTGACCGACAGAACTCTGGGAATCTTGGATTGAAGCTTGAAGAACTTACTTGTTTTCTCTCTTTTCACTCTCTTCTCTCTATGGTCGGCCAAGGGTCAAGAACAATGAGATATTTTTCCCAAAATATCTAATTTAAGTAGATATTTATAGTCCCGAATGTGCGGTCCACATCTCATCGCATATTTTCGACTTTCGAATCCGTTTTTCGTCCCTAAACGATTCGTTATACCTCGGATTTAGTTCAAATTAATTTTATTGGAACTTTAACTTAATTTTAAGAAAATTTTAAAAAATTTATTTTTAGGGATCTTTAAAATGTCATTCGCCTAGCAGTTGCCTCGAACGACGTGTAAAAATCCGATTATATTGGAATTCGACGAAATTTGATAGGGTGATTAGATTTTACGATACGAATCCAACAGCGAACTCTGTTTCCTCATCTAAGGTCTAGAACATGAGTATTTTAAATACGCATTAGGATGACAAATTACCATTGCCCTTTCTAAGAAAAAGTTCAAATTTTCCCGGGTTTCACAGCTTAATTCTTTAAGAGTTAATTCTATTATAAGTTGGCAAGCTTTGCAAACTGAGTTTTTCAAAATGTTTTTTCTTGTGCATCGTACTAATGCATTAAGACGTCAAATAATGAATTTTCCTGTAAAAGAAGGATAAACTTTTATCAAAGTTTGAAAAGATTTAAGGATCTTCTCCAAGCTTGTCGATATCATGCATTTGAAAATTGGACTTTAGTTGGTTTCTTTTATGATGCTTTTTCATTTGCAATGAGGCAATTTATAGAAATGATGGCCCAGGGGGAATTTATGAGTAAAAACCCTGAAGAGGAATTTCAATTTTTGAATACTATTTCTAAGAGTTCCCAGATGTGGGACTCGACTTCTTCAAATATTTTTGAAACTAAACCGTCTACATCCAAAAGAGGAAAATATGTGTTAAAAGAATATGGTGATTTAACAGCTAAAATGAAAAATTTATCTCGAAAGCTAGAAACCTTAGAGATGAACAAAATTATCTGTTGTTTCTTCTATTGACCAAATATGTGAAATTTGTGCGTTGTCAGGACATCCTGCAGCGGAATGTCCAACTATACCCGCATTTAAAGAAGTTTTAATTGAACAATCTAATGATATTCCAATTTATACTAAGCCTTATCCAAATCCATATTCTGATACCTACAATCCAAGATAGAGAAATCATCAAAATTTTAGTTGAAAAAATACACAATCCACAAATCTAACACAAGGTCCACCCCAACCACAGACCCAACAAAAAAATCAATTTTATCAACCCCCACATAGAAGGACTCTAGAAGATACTATGAATCAATTTATTCAGAATCAAATGAGTTTCAATACTCAAACTGTGACGCCCCTAAAACCGGGGATCTCGTTGACTATCCGTCAACCCGCGAAAATACCCATGATTGTCGCTTAATTCGACATCACGTCTATCACATCCCTAGACCCGAGATTATAACTCATACAAGGTTCAATACTTCCTTCAATTCATATAATCCTATTGAGGTTCAATGAGCCTCAATATACCTCATTTAATGTCCATTTATATAATTGGAACTAAAGAAAACAAAGTTCAAAAGGTTAGCAAAACAATTTTAGATTTTTCAGATTTTTGGAAGAGCTACCTGTAGGTGTTTGTTATAACTACCAGCAGAAGTTCTACCTGTAAGCTACCGGTAGTTACCTCCTACTGGACAGGTACTACCTGTTAGCTACCAGTAGTTATTGCCTAATGTGCAGGTACTATCTGTTGGCTATGAATAGTTATTGCCTGCCGAACAAGTATTACTTGTTAACTACCGGTAGTTATTGCCTACTACCGGTAGGTTTTGCTCAGAATTTCATATTTCATCAGTTTTTCGATTTTCAATTCAATCAAAACCCTTCCAAATTCATCCCAAACATGTATAAGGATATTTTCTACTATATACATGATTCATACTAGTTCTATTACATGCCTTTACATAGTTTACATGTCAAAACGGCATTTAACCAAAGCTTTTACAAAACTTGTTTCCAAAAGCTACAAACTGGCTTTTCTTCATCTTTGAGGCCCCGAATGTGAGTCCTCCACCGGTACGAACCCCGCACCTGAAATGTGTTCCTGTATAGGGTGAGCCAACGCCCAGTAGAAAATTTTCTACAAGGGCTGCTCCCCACCTAAGTGCATATTCAATGTATTATGCAACAAAACACAACCAAAATCCATTCAAATGCAAGAATTATGTAATCCATGTTGAAATTTACCATGGAACTTACCATGTCATGCCATGAATGAAATGAGATTCACTTCCACATTCCAACCCCAAGCCTTTTCCCAGCTCCTCAACACATGCAAATGTCAATGCATATTAAACTGAGCCCCTCTAGCTCCCGCCATTTATATTATCCTCTAAATGGCTATTTAAAATCTCCGGGTCTTTATATGGGGTGGATATTTATGGACTTACACCAACGGCACCAAACCGACATAGAATTTATGAACTTTTACCAACAGTTCCACGTACACCGACACACTTCTTGGGCTCTTATACCAACGGAGTGCGTATCCAATCACCGGGCCTCTCACCCGAGGGATGGTCTAGCCCTTCTTGCTACCCCGACCTAATTTTCCATGCATGCAACCGTGCGACTCAGTGGAATCTTCAATTCCACTTCCCTGAGCCCACAATCAACCACCATATGTGGTGTTTGATTAAACTATGCACCACATATACCCACACTCATGCCTATGCCTATGAATGCGATGTCATAGTATGCCCAATATGCAATGGATGCTCAATGGGCAAGTTAACCATATATCCACATATCCCATGAAAATTTATATCATAAGCATATAAATTCCATGAATCATTACAATGTCAATATATTATGACCACATATTAACATTTCTTTCCAACACATTTACTAAGCATGTTATACATCATCATGTCATAACACTTAATTCACACATAGATATTTTGGCAAATACCTTCAAGGCAACAATTTATGTTATCACACAAGAATTTTCACCTCATTTACAAAGTATAATATAAAACATATAGCATACTCATATAATCAATTTACCCATGGAATTACAAACCAAGTAATTTCCACATCACAATATGAAGCTAGGAAAATCTATTCCAACCCATTACATACTCCTTTTTCATACCCATTTCAACCATGTCATATGCATAAATAAATGAAATACATATTCCCTTTAACCTGCACATTTTATGTAACACTATAGATGGAAAATGAACCAAAGTAGGAGAACCCCTACCTCTTGTAGCTTAAAACGACGTTGGAAAGCCCCTAAGAACCCAAAATGACCTTGAATACTCACTTCTCCAAAATCTCATTTTTCAACCTTCGGTGAAACCCGTCGTTTTTGGTGTGGTTGCGTAGCCCTCGGCAAGAAGAGCAACTTTTCCTCATGGCCTGAGTGGATCCGAAGCCCATGGAGTTGTAGATCGTAGAAAGAACTGGAGAGTTCCTCCTTTTTCCCTTTCTTCCCCTCTCAGAACCGGCTGAAGAAAAATGGCCAAGAAATCAGATTTCTCCCCCCTTTTTATACCCTCATTTACTTGACTCACAACGTGTCATATGACCCTCTTTTTCCCAAGTCCATTTTCGTCCCAAAATAATTAAATTTCATCCCGATTTAAGTTCAAATTAATTTTATTTTAATTTGCCTTAAATTATTTTCTAAATTTTGAAATTTTATTAGAAATCCCATTTTTTGGGTCATCCGAGACTCGACCGCCTCGTAAAATATAAAAAATCTAACTATCTCAAAATTAGATGAAATTTGACGTGATAACTAGATTTTGCGAGATGAATCCAATGGTGAGGTCCATTTCGTCATCCGAGATTTAGAAAAATTTAGGCTTTCAACCCGTACTATAGCGACAAAATTATCGTTTTGCCCTTTTTTACAAAAATTTAAATTTACCGGATTTTACATTCTTCCTCCCTTAAAAAAATTTCATCCCCGAAATTCACACACACACACATACACTTAACCGCATGCGTATGCAACAATGAATTTATACATAAAATCATAAAACTTGTACCTCCATCCTCGAACAGGAACGGATAATTGGTACGTATAGTGTTCTCATGCTCCCATGTCGCCTCCTCCATTCCTCGGTGCTGCCACTGCACCTTTACTAGCCGCACGGTCTTGCCTCGTAAAACCTACTTCCGGTTATCCATGATCCGCACCGATCCCTCCTCAAAGGTCCCATCAGCATCAACCACAAGCTCTCCCTAATCCACCACATGAGTCGGATCTGGGGTGTATTTTCGGAGCATAGACATGGAATACCGCATGAACACATGATAGATTTGGTAGTAATGTCAACCGATAAACAACTATACCAACCCTCTCAAGTACCTAGAAGGGCTCGATATACCTCGGCGACAGCTTTTCCCGCTTATCAAACCTGATCACTCCTCTTTTAGGCATCACCTTCAAGAAGACATGATCTCTCAACTCAAACTCTAGAGGTCGCCGCCGTCTATCGACGTAGCTCTTATACCAGCTCTGAGTCGTGAGAAGATGCTTCTAAATCAAGTTCATCTTCTCCGAGGTGTCTCTGATCAAATTTGGACCCGTAGAGGGTCTCTCTCCCACCTCCGTCCAACAAACTAGAGATTGACATGACTTCCCACGTAATACCTCATAGGGTGTCATCTGTATGCTCACTTGGTAACTATTGTTGTAGGCGAACTCTACCAAGGGCAAGTGATCTTCCCAACTACCCTTAAGATCTAAGACGCATGCCCGTAGCATGTCCTCTAACGTCTGGATAGTCCTCTTAGACTAACCATCCGTCTGTGGATGAAAAGCAGTGCTTATCATCAACTGTGTCTCCATAGCTCGCTGGAAACTCTCCCAAAAATGAGCCGTAAATCTGGGATCCCGATCTGATACTATGGATAGGGGCACCCCATGTAACCTGACAATCTCCCGTATGTACAATCTGTAGAATTCCTCTAGTCGAGAGATCATCCGCACCGCCAAAAAGTGCGTCGACTTTGTAAACCGGTCCACTATCATCCACACCGCATCATGTCCCCACGATGTTCGTGGCAAGTGAGTCACAAAATTCATCATGATATGCTCCCACTTCCACTCAGCTACCTCCAAGGGTTGGAGTAAGCTCGTTGGTCTCTAGTGCTCAGCCTTAACTTGTTGACATGTGAGACATCGTCTGACAAAGTCTCCAACGTCTCTCTTCATCCTGTTTCAATAATACAGTAGCGAAGATCATAGTACAACTTCGTGCCACCCAGATGTACAACAAATCGAGAGCAGTGAAACTCCCTAAGAATCTCCTCTCTCAAATCAGCTAACTGGGAAACTACAACCCTTCCCCTGTACCGAAGGCTGTCATTTGAGTGAATGGCCTAACCCTCGTCACCAGTACCTGTTTGTACTTGGTCCTTAATGGATAATAACTCTGCATCCATCCCTTGGGACTCTATCACCCTGCTCAGTAGGGAAGGTGTAGCCACCAAACTCCCTAGAACGCCCTGAGTCTGACCCATGTATCGTAGCCCGAACTGCCACATAGTCTCGAGCATCTGCCACTCCTTGGAAGCCACACTAGCCAAGACTGCTCGTGACTTCCTGTTGAGTGCATTAGCCACCATATTTGCCTTATCGGGATGGTAATGCAAAGTGAAGTCATAGTCCTCTAGGAACTCCATCCACCTGCGCTGCCTCATGTTGAGGTCTCGCTGTGAGAAGATATACTTTAGACTTTTGTGGTCTGAAAATACCTCAAATTGTTCACCATATAGATAGTGGCGCCAAGTCTTCAAGGCAAAGACAATGACCGCCAACTCCATGTCATGTGTGGGGTAATTCTGCTCGTGATTCTTTAACTGCCGAGAATCATAAGCTACCACTCTCTCGGACTGCATCAAAATGCATCCAAGCCTGTCTTTTGAGGCATCACAATACACCATGTATCCCTATCCCCTTTCTAGGACTCTCAAGATAGGAGCTGAAGTATGTCTCATCTTTAACTCCTGGAATGCTTTCTCGCAAGAACCATTCCACTCAAACTTTACCTTTTTCCGGATCAACTTGGTTATAGGAGCAGCTAATCGAGAGAAATCCTCAATGAACCTCCTATAATACCCCGCCAATCCCAAAAAATTGCGTATCTCAAAAACTAACTTCGGTCTCCCCCAATTCATAACTGCTTCCACCTTTTCTGGGTCCACGGATACACCCGAAGTCGACACTACATGTCTCAAAAATTTCACTTCAGTAAGCCAAAATTCACATTTGCTGAACTTGGCATACAACTGATGATCTCCCAACGTTTGGAGAACAACCCTCAAGTGACCCTCATGCTCATCCTCAGACTTGGAGTAGATCAAGATGTCGTCAACAAAGACTACAACAAACTGATCTAGGTAGGGTTGAAACACCCTATGCATGAGATCCATGAATGCCGCTAGAGCATTCGTCAATCCGAAAGGCATGATTGTAAACTTGAAATGCCCATACCGCATCCGAAATGCCATCTTAGGGATATCAGCCTCCCTAACCCTCAACTGATGGTAATCGGTGCAAAGATCTATCTTGGAGTAGGCCCGCGCTCCTCTCAGCTGATCAAACAAGTCATCAATCCTCGACAAAGGGTACCTATTCTTAATGGTGACCCAGTTCAACTGCCAATAATCCATACACAACTGAAGGGTCTTATCCTTCTTCTTGGCAAACAATACCGGAGCACCCCAAAGTGAAGTGCTCGGTCTAATGAAGCCCTTGTCCAATAATTCTTGCAACTGGACCTTGTGTTCCTGCAACTCGGCTGGTGCCATCCTATGTGGAGTCATAGAAATAAGCAACGTACTGGGATGCAACTCAATGTTATAGTCTACATCCCTATGTGGAGGTAATCCTAGTAGTTCGTCTGGAAAAATATCCTCATACTCACATACAACCCGAGATAGACCCAACTCCTGTCTCGCCTCTTCCTCCAAGGTAAGGCTTGCAAGCCAACCCATCAACTGTCTGTGCCATCTAGAGTCATGCACGACTTGATGTAAAGCATCATGCTTTTCCCCCTGGAACTTAAAACAGACACCGTCAGGTGTGTAAGCAGTGACCCTCTTCCTATCACAATCAATGACGACCTGATGTTCCGTCAACCAATTCATCCTGATGATCACATCATACTCCGACATGTCCATGACCCTAAGGTCCATAGTGAGTAGAATTTCTAAGATCTCTAATTCATAACCTCGACATATCTGGTCCACCCTCACCCTAGCTCCTAGGGAAGAACTCACATGCATTGGCTTACCCAAGGTTTCAACCTCTAAGCCCAAGTCTTTCACACAAGATGCAGCAATAAATGAATGTGATGCACCTAAATCAAATAACACTGTAGCCATCTGGCCTGATTGCAGAGTCCCCGCACGTGAAATAGTAGGGGCCTGTGCAGCTCTCTGAAATTGGTACTGGCTTTCCTAGCCCATAGGGGGTAGTGAGGAGTGTACTGTGTCTGTGGTTGTCCCACCAACGACTATGATTGAGATGAGCCATAGCCTTGGGATTCCTGCCTCTAGGGGCAATCCCGTTTCATGTGTCTCGGCTGATGGCAATGAAAACATGTCCTTTACCCTGCCTGATATGTAATCTACTAATTTCTCCTGCCTTAGAAGGATTGACCCTAGCCTTGGCCCTAATAGCCATGGCTCTGTCCATGCGGAGGAAAAGTCATCTGCCTCTTTCCTAAGTTAGAAGAAGAGGATTGACCCTCCTTCTTCTTGTCCTTGGCACCGGACTCTCGGATGCTCATTGCGTCCTCAATCTCTCTCAATGGTCATAGTTGTGGTGACCATTGAGTCTAAATCTTGCAGAAAAAGACCCATAATTTTGCCTTGGATGGACAACTTCAAGCCATCCTCAAACTTCCTCATCTTGGCCACATCTGTGGCCATATAATCATCGGCGAAACGTGCTACTTTCGTGAATTTAGCCACGTATTCCATCACCGTCATGGTTCCTTGTTTCAAGTCCAAAAACTCTCGGGCCTTTGCATGCCTAGCAGCCGCCGAAAAGTATTTTCCCATGAAGAGTTCCTTGAACTCTACCCAAGTCATAGCCTCCAAGTTCTTGGAGTCCTTCACCCAATCACACCACAATTGGGATTCTCCCTCCAGCTGAAATGTAGCTAGGGTAATCTTCGTGGCGCTGGAGGTGATATCCATGGCCCTCAATATCTTATCGACTTGCCGGAACAAATGGTCAGCCACCATCGAGTCCGCCCCTCCCTTTTAATACCGAAGGTTTATGTGCTTTGAACTTCTAGAGGTTGCTCGCGCCTCCTTGCCCCACATTTGCACCCATCTATGCAACATTAGCAGCTGTAGCACTAGCTTGTGCAATTGTAGCAGCCGCCGCACCAATAGCCTCCACAAAGGCTTGTTGGTCAAAGGTCGGTGGTGGTTGGTTGTTCCGTCTACCCCGAAATTCCCTCCCTCTAGTTGCTATCTACACACATGCCAAATAGCAATAAAGCATTTATTTAGTATCCCATGATAGGGACCAAACTTGAAACATTGAGATTTTTCTCCTTGTTTCCCTAGTAGAGTCTATACCACCCACTAGTAAACATTTATACCTGGAACTATTTCGTTCATTTTTTTTCCCACCCCAAGGTTATGTTTTATAACCCTAGTGTCCCTTTCCATATACATTTTACCATGTAGATCATTCACATAATGACATAGCATGTAATCATGTAACACAATGTAAGCACATAAGATGAAATATACAATGCATGCAATGGTCTAGACCCAATGCCCATCAAGCCCTAGGTAATCCATATACCGATACTCTAATACCAAGTTGTAATGCCCCTAAAACTGGGGATACCATTGACCATCCATCAACCCACGAAAATACCTGTGATTGTCGGTTGATCCGACATCACATCTATCACATCCCTATACCCAGGATTGTAACTCATACAAGGCTTAGTACTTCCTTTAGTTCATTTAATCCTATTGAGGTTCAATGAGTCTTAATATATCTCATTTAATATCCATTTATATCAAGGGAACTAAAGAAAACAAAGTTCAAAAGGTTAGCAAAACAAGATTTTTCAGATTTTTGGAAGAGCTACCTGTAGGTGTTTGTTATAACTACCCGTAGAAGTTCTACCTGTAAGCTATCGGTAGTTTCCTCCTACTAGACAGGTACTACCTGTTAGCTACCGATAGTTATTGCCTATTGTACAAGTACTACCTGTTGGCTACTGGTAGTTATTGTCTGCCGAACAGGTACTACCTAATAACTACTGGTAGTTATTGCCTGCTACCAGTAGGTTTTGCCCAGAATTTCATATTTCATCAGTTTTTCGATTTCCAATTCAATCAAAACCCTTCCAAATTCATCCCAACACATGTATAAGGATATTTTCTACAATATACATGATTCATACAAGTTCTATTACATGCCTTTATATAATTTACATGTCAAAATGGCATTTAACCAAAGTTTTTACAAAACTTGATTCCAAAAGTCACAAACCGGCTTTTCTTCATCTTTGAGGCCTCGAATGTGAGTCCTCCACTGGTACGAACCCCACACCTAAAATGTATTCCCGTATAGGGTCAGCCAATGCCCAGTAAAAAATTTCCTACAAGGGCTAATCTCCACCTAAGTGCATATGCAATGTATTATGCAACAAAACACAACCAAAATCCATTCAAATGCAAGAATTATGTAATCCATGTTGGAATTTACCATGGAACTTACCATGCCATGTCATGAATGAAATGAGATTCACTCCCACATTTTAACCCTGAGCCTTTTTCCAGCTCCTCAACACATGCAAATGTCAATGCATATTAAACTGAGCCCCTCTAGCTCCCACCATTTATATTATCCTCTATATGGCTATTTAAAATCTTCAGGTATTTATGTGGGGTGGATATTTATGGACTTACACCAACGACACCCAACCGACACGAAATTTATGGACTTCCACCAACGGTTCCGCGTACACCGACACACTTATTGGACTCTTATACCAACAGAGTGCATATCCAATCATCGGGCCTCTCAGCCGAGGGATGGTCTAGCCCTTCTTGCTACCCCGACCCAAATTCCATGCATGCAACCGTGCGACTTAGTGGAATCTTCAATTCCACTTCCCCGAGCCCACCATCAACCACCATATGTTGTGTTTGATTAAACTATGCACCACACATACCCACACTCATGCCTAGGCCCATGAATGTGATGTCATAGTATGCCCAAGATGCAATGGATGCTCAATGAGCAAGTTAACCATATATCCACATATCCCATGACAATTCATATCATAAGCATATATATTCCATGAATCATTACAATGTCAATATATTATGACCACATATTAACATTTCTTTTCAACATATTTACTAAGCATGTTATACATCATCATGTCATAACACTTAATCCACACATAGACATTTTGGCAAACACCTTCAATGCAACAATTCATGTTATCACACAAGAATTTTCACCTCTTTCACAAAGTATAATATAAAACATATAATATGCTCATATAATCACTTTTCCCATGGAATTACAAACCAAGTAATTTCCACATCACAATATGAAGCTAGAAAAATCTACTCCAACCCATTACATACTCCTTTTTCATACCCATTTCAACCATGTCATATGCATAAATGAGTGAAATACATATTCCCTTTAACCCACACATTTTATATAATACTATAGGTGAAAAATGAACCAAAGTAGGAGAACCCCTACCTCTTGTAGCGTAAAACGACGTTGGAAAGTCCCAAGAACCCAAAACGACCTTGAATCCTTACTTTCCCAAAATTTCATTTTTCAACTTTAGGTAAAACCCGTCGTTTTTGGTGTGGTCGCTTAGCCCTCGACGAGGAGAGCAAATTTTTCTCTTGACCCGAGTGAATTCGAAGCCCGTAGAGTCGTAGATCGTAGAGATAAGTGGGGAGTTCCGCCTTCTTACCTCTCTTCCCCTCTCATGTTAACTGGCTAAAGAAAAATGGCCAATAAATCATATTTCTCCCCCTTTTTATACCCTCATTTACTTGGCTCACAACGCGCCACACAACCCTATTTTTCCTGGGTCCGTTTTCATCCCAAAACGATTAAATTTCGTCCCAGTTTAAGTTTCAATTAATTTTATTTTAATCTAACTTAAATTATTTTCTAAGTTTCAAAATTTTATTAGAAATCCCATTTTTTGGGTCATCCGAGACTCGACCGTCTCGTAAAACACAAAAAATCTAACTATCTCAGAATTCGATAAAATTTGACGTGGCAACTAGATTTCGCGAGACGAATCCAACAGTGAGGTCCGTTTCGTCATCTGAGATTTAGAAAATTCAGATTTTCAACCCGTACGCAGCAAAATTATCGTTTTGCCCTTGTTTACAAAAGTTTAAATTTACTAGGTTTTACACAAACAACTCAATCATTTAATGATTTTAAAACTCAAATTTCACAAAATATTCAAGACATCAAGAGTCATCTAGCTAAATTGACGTAGTCCTTGAGTATGTCAAAGAAGGCAAAATTCTCATCTTAGACTAAACCTCCACAAAGTCAAAGTCAAGCTAATACTATGTCCTCTAAACCTTCGCCAAGTCAAGTATAAGCAATCACAACATTAAGAAGTGGTAAGGTGATTGATAGGACCATTAAACCTAAGTGTCCTAAAAAAATACATAAGTCAATTCTTGTAAATGAACCACTTAAACCTGAACCTTCAACTGAAAAACAACAAGAAATACAAAATGAAGAAGATCATCGATATCCTATTCCTTTACCTTTTCCTTAGAGGGTTAAGAAGCTTTCATCTATAAAAGATCATTCTAGAATTTTTGAGCTGTACAAACAAGTGAAGATTAATATTCCTTTGTTGAATGCAATTAAACAAGTTCCAACTTAAGCCAATTTTTTGAAAGATCTTTGCACGGTAAAAAGAAAAACCAATGTACAAAAGAAAAAATTTCTAACTAAACAAGTTAGTGATTTAATAAAGAATAACACCTTCTTAAGTACAAAGATCCAGGTAGTCCTATAATCTCATGCATCATTGAAAATTTCTGAATTTAACAAGCTTTGCTTGATCTTCGAGTCAGTGTTGATTTAATTCCATATTCGGTATATACACAATTAGTATTAGTTGAGTTGAAACCTACCAATGTCACACTGCAATTAGCAGACCGATCTATAAAAACTCCATGAGGAATTGTAGAGGATGTTCTTGTCCAAGTTGATTAATTCTATTTTCCAGTAGATTTTATTGTTTTAGATACACAACAAATTTTCCATGCATCTTCATACGTACCTATTATTTTGGGTCAACCATTGCTAGCTACATCAAATGCATTGATTAATTGTAGGAATGAAGTCATGAAACTTTCATTTGGAAACATGACTTTCGAATAAAATATTTTCAACATTGCAAAACAACCCAGAGAAGAAGAAGAATTGCATGAAGTAAATTGTGTTGAGTTATTAGCTCATAGTCTATCTGAAAATGCTTGTATGAAAGAATTGTATACATTAGAGTCTATATCTAATGATGAGTCTGAAAATATATCAGCATGTAATCCAAAATGTGAAAATTTGTTGCCTAAATCTGTAGAATCTAATGTCAAAGTTTTTAAGCCATAATTAAAACCTCTCCCAACTAACTTAAAATATGTTTTTTTGGGAGAAGATGAAATCTACCCAGTGATAATATCCTCGTCATTATCTGGAATTCAAGAAAAAAAATTAACAAAAGTACTAAAAAATCACCAATGTATTATTGGATGGACAATAGCAAATATAAAAGGTATAAGTCCACTTTTATGTACTCATTGTATATATTTAGAAGAAGATGGTAAATCATATCGTCAGATGCAAAGAAGATTAAATCCACACTTGAAAGAGGTAGTCCGTGCTGAAGTACTTAAGCTGTTAGATGCTAATATTATTTATCCTATATCTGATAGTAAATGGGTCAATCTTACATAGGCAGTCCCTAAAAAGTCTGGTGTCACTATAATAAAAAAATCAAGATAATGAATTAGTTCCTATGCGTACAGTCACTGGTTGGCGTGTGTGTATTTATTATAGTCACTGGTTGGTTAGTTAAATTCTCTCACCAGAAAAGATCATTTTAAATTGCCTTTTCTAGATCAAGTTTTAGAAAGAATAGCCGCTCATGTATATTATTATTTTTTAGATGGATATTCTGGTTATAATCAAATTAAAATTATAATAGATGATCAAAAAAAAAAATCACATTTACATGTCATTTTGGTACTTTTACTTATAAAATTATGTCTTTTGGATTATGTAATGCTTTAGCTACCTTTCAACATTACATGTTACGATATGTTGGAACAATATCTAGAAGTTTTTATGGATGATTTTTCGATATATGATGATTCATTTCATTTCTGTCTAGAAAATCTTGAAAAAGTGTTTATTCGATGTGAAGAAACAAACCATGTTTTAAATTGGTAAAAATGTCATTTTATGGTTACATAAGGTATTGTTTTAGGTCATGTAGTTTATGAAAAAGGAATTGAAGTTGATAAGTCTAAAATTAATTTGATAGCCATTCTTCCTCCACCTAAAACTGTAAAAGATGTTCGCTCTTTTTAGGTCATACAGGATTTTATAGAAAATTTATTAAAAAATTTAGTTCAATATCTAGACCTATATGTAATATTTTATGTCAGGATGTATTATTTGAATGCAATGATTCATGTCAATTAGCATTTGATAAATTGAAAAACATGCTTATTTCTGTACCTATTACGCAACCTCCAAATTGGTCTTTACCTTTTGAATTAATGTGTGATGTGAGTGATTTATGCTGTAGGAGTTGTGTTACGTCAAAGAAAAGATAAAAAAACCCTAAGTTATTAACTATGCAAGCAAAAATTTAAATGATACACAAATAAACTATTCAACTACAGAGAAAGAATTACTTGATGTTATATTTGCATTAGATAAGTTTCGTTCATATCTAGTTGGATTGTCAATTGTTGTATTTACTGATCGTGTAGTTTTAAAATATTTACTTACTAAAAAAGATGCTGAACCACATCTCCTACGATGAATATTGTTACTTCAAAATTTTGATCTTATCATAAAAGATAAGAAAGGAGTGGAAAATGTGGTAGCAGATCATTTGTCAAGGCTAAATTATGATATTAAGGAAGAATCAACTCCAATTAGAAAAACCTTTCTAGATGATCAACTATTTACAATAAAAGAAGTATCATGGTATGTAGATATAGCCAATTATTTAGCCACTAGTACTATTCCTTCTCATTATACCTGGTCTGATAGAAACAAGTTTTTAAGTGAAATATGAATTTTTTTCTAAGAAGACCCTTATCTGTTTAAGTATTGTAAAGATAAAATAATAATGCGATGTGTACCTAATCATGAAATTGGTCAGGTAATTCATTTTTGTCACTCTAAAGCTTGCAGTGGCCATTTTGCTTGAAAGAAAACCGTTGGTAAAATTTTGCAATGTGGATTTTATTGGCCAACTTTTTTTAAAGACATACATATCTTTTGTTTAAATTGTGACAGATGCCAAACAATGAAAAATATTTCAAAAAGAAATATGATGCCTTTAAACCCTATTTTAGTTTTTGAAATTTTTGACGGTTAGGGCATCGATTTTATGGGTCCATTTCCCCATCTTTTAGATATATGTATATTTTAGTTGTAGTTGATTATATCTCTAAATGGGTAAAGGCAATTCCATGTAGAAATAATGATCACAGAATAGTGCTCCAATTTTTTTAAAAAAATATTTTGTCCTGATTTTGAATTCCTCGAACCATTATAAGTGATGGTGGATTACATTTTTGTAATAAATTGTTTGAAAATTTTATGAAAAATACTCAATTTCTCATAAAATATCCACAGACAAGTGGACAAGATGAATTAGCTAATAGGAAAATAAAATACATTTTTAAAAAAAAATAATGAATCCAGATCATAAGGATTGGTCTTTGAGATTAAATGATGTGCTTTGAGTTTACCGTACTGCATATAAAACTATTTTAGGGATGTCTTCTTATCAGTTAATTTTTGGTAAACCATGTCACTTGCCCGTACAATTAGAACATCGAGCATATTGGGCAATTAAAATGATGAATTTTGATATGGATAAAGCTGGAGTATCTCGTAAATTTCAAATTAATAAATTGGAAGAATTAAGAAATGAAACATATGAAAATACAAAGATTGCTAAATCTAGAACAAAAATTTTTCATGATCAAAATATCATGTTGAAGTCTTTTGAACCTTCTTAGAAAGTTCTATTATATAATTCCAAACTTCGTCTATTTCCTGGAAAATTAAGATCTAGATGGACAGAACCTTACATTGTCAAGCAAGTTTTTGATTGTGGAGCAGTTGAAATTGAGAATCCATTAACCAAAAATATTTTCAAAGTAAATGGTCAAAGCCTTAAACTCTATTATAATGGATTCACTCAAGATGTAACTTTCATACAGTTGTTAGATTCAGTTTATGTGTTTTGAGAAATTTACATTGCTATTTAACTATAAATAGTAGTACTAATTGTTTGTTATTTGTTTTACGGATTAGATTTTATATTCAGTTATATTACCCTTCACACTTGATTAGCTTTTCTATATTTTCACTATCTTATATATTGTGGACAATGTTTAATTTAGGTTGGAGGGAGGGAAATTTTAAAAGTTTGTATCTTTGTTGTGTTTTAATAAATTAGTTCGTCTTTATGATTGACAAACATTAAAGAACCGAATAGGGAGTCAATTTTTTTGAGTTGTTTTTAATTTTTTTCTAAAAAATAATAATAATAATTATACAATGTACCGTTTCGGTTAAGTTTAATTTTACTGTACCATTTTCCAAAAGACATACATTCATTGATCATGAAAAAAGCTAGATTTGTTAGAAATTTAGAAATCTTTGAAAGTCAAGCAAAACCCTTGTGCGAAAAAAGTTCATTTGCTAAACACCGACGAGCGAATTGTCTTGGTGGTTGTGTGAGGTGTGGTCGTTTAATGCATTTAAGACAATATAATCAGTATGCGGAACCAATTTTAGGACGAACGTTAGATTGTCTCGAGTGGATTAGGTACGGGCAAAGTGAGGAATACCCTGAGACGCCATCCTATTCTACTATTATGTTGTCAAGATACGTGGGAAATGAAATTAACCGTATCACTGGTGTCAATTTGGAAGATTTTGATTCTGATTAAATGTGAGCAAATAATTTTGAGAATGGTGCATAAAATGTAAATAGTATAGATTAATTAGGAAAATGAGTAAATAATAAATAACAAATAAATAATTAACAAATCAATTTTTTTGGAAAAAAAAAAAAGAGTGGATAGAAAATTATGTAGAATGTATAAAGTTGTAATTAACCTTATAACTGCAGGATTTTAAACTAAAGGAAACAGTAGACCAGGAGTTAGAACTCTGAAGTGTGCATGCAAATTCAAGTGTACCAGCACCGTCCGGACAGTGGTACCGGCGTCCGGACGGTAGTGCTTATATAAATACCTAGTTGCATGAGAAACCGATCATCTCCAGTTCCCTCACTTGCCAAAATACTAGAACATCGGCTTTCCTCTTCCATTTCTTCTCAAATCTGCTATATTCAACCATTTTTTTTTTCAAATTTTCTCTGATCATTCCCTTACCCTTATCATTTTTAAGGTTTCACCTGATTGAAATTAGTTGAAAGCAAGTATTTAGAGAGAAATCAGTAAAAAGATGGATCCAAGGCAAAGAACGAGAGGTTCTTCAAGACGAGCACAAAGAGGCCGATCTCCACAACCTAAAGCATCTCCACAACAACCTCAGCCAGAAAATATCTACAATGAGGTGATTTTTGAGAATGTTGAACAACAAGCCTGTACGATGCTCATTTTCTCTTTGAAACTATCATTTCTGAAAGACCAATAATTTATGAAGATTTTGAAAATATAGGAGTTAGACAAATTCTTGCTACACATAGATGGCTAGAATATGGTAGATTTGTTGCTCCATCTTATGACTATTTGGTCCATAAATTCTATAGTAATGTAGAAATAACTGGGGAAAGACAACTTCATGTGTTTGTTCGAGGTAGAGATTTTCAAGTTACACCGGCTACTATAGCCAATATTTTTCAGCCCATGCAAAGACCACCCAACCCACAATATCCTTACAGTCAATTGCCTAATTTAAGTGATGTAGGGATAAAATTAACGGGCAATCCAGATTATGTACTGGGGATGCCACACAAATATATAAAGTAAGGAATGTGACAGACAAATACCGAATTTTGAATTTGATTACAGTAAACAGTTTGTTACCCCAAGCCCGAAAAAACCAAATATATACTAAGCAGGCCTACTTCCTATATGCCTTTGGGATGGGACACAAGATTGATCTTCTGAACCACATTACGGATCAAATGTTAATTACTATGTAAGAAAAGAACCCTCAACCCCATATGTTATGTTAGTTTCTCAGTTATGCAGGGATAAGGGAGTAATTGCAAATCCATCATGGCAAATAGTGGAGCATTTTGCAGCATTAGACAAGACTTATCTGAAGAAAAGCAAGAAGTTCAATTTGAAGAACAACTTGAAGTACCACCAGCACCACAAGAAGATCAATCGTATATACCACTGGATGATAGAACCGATAGACAGATCTTACTAGGATAGAAGACCATTGTTACATAGCTTGGGACCAGCATCAACCAGATCAATCAACATATGGATGATTATGAGCAAAACCAGGATGAAATATTAAGGCTATTGAGAGAGTGTTTTGGTGGAGGCCCATCTATTTCTTAAACATTGGAGATTCTATAGAGCTTTTTTTATCTTTCATAAACATTGGAGATTCTATAGAGTTTTTTTTTATCTTTCACTTATCTTTTATTTATGCACTTGAATTTACTTTATGTTTTGAATGTTGGAGTTTGAACTTGTTTGTGTTAGTAAGTTTGTTTTTGTTAGTTAATATGGAACTTATGTTTCAAAGTTAGGAGGATTATTTCATATAATTCACAATTAAATTAGGTTATTATACTACTGCTTTGCAAGGATATCTTAATCTGATCACACGGGATTTTCATATTTTAGTTGTATATTATCTTAATATTTTTGTCTAAACTTATTCTTATGAACACAAATAGATTTCTTTTATTTTTGAAAACCTTATAAAATATTACATTCTTTACATATACGGTGGAGATGTAAAACCAATTGCAGGATTTGAGCCAATCTTTCTTAGGGTGATATTCTACATCTACTCAAATAAGAATCTTTGAATCAGTAGTAAATTTTCTTTGAATAATCTCATTAGCTTTGTTTTGATTAGTACTCATTGAATTGTATTGTTAGCATTTTCCTTAAAATTTTTATTTAGAGATTATACAGGTGTATGATTTATGAAAAATGATCTTAGGTCATTTTTGATTAATCTTGAGCCTTGACCATTTCTTTTACAAAATTATATGCTTAGTTAGCCATGATTGAGCCTAACAATATATAAATTCTTTTCATGGAACTCGAAAAAATACCCAAGCCACATAAAAATATATTTAACCTACTTTTGCTATCTAATTTTCTTGCACTCTCTTATAATACAGAAAAGCACAAGATGAAGAAAAGGTAGAAAAAGAGAAAAAAAAAAGGGTGATTACTGTTCAAAGGAAGAAAAAATATGTGTAAGGAATTTCAAGGGAAAAAGAAACAAAGAAAAGAGTCAAGAAAGTGAAAAAAAGAAAAAAATAATATAAAAGAATGCAAAAGGAAGCTAGGAAAAGGTGTGCCACAATACTAAGAAAGGATAGCTTTTGAATTTTGTTGAAGTCATTTCTTAAACCCTAAATTGATGGCCACATTACAACCTAAAGAAAGTCCTTTTTGAAATCAGAAGTCATGCATGTGTATTTGTGATGCCCCAAAATCCGAGGGTCTGTTGATTACCTATCAACCCGCAGAATGCCCGTGGATACCGAGTAACTTGATATCTCAACGTTGTGCCTCATTTACCCGGGTCCATACTTTATTAAAAATTTGGGCAGAGTCTCCTTTGTAAGGGGAACTCTACTCAAAACACAACTTGTGCATTATATAATAACAAGACCCATCCGAGGTCCAATATTCAATAATGACCACACCGGGTCCATTTATAAGTAAACATTGGTCATACCGGGTCCAATTATCCATACCCATGTAAACATGCAAGACTATATTAAAATGGTCAATATAGACTCTATTACAATTCCTTTACACATTACATGCCAAAATTTAATTACAAATCTACTTTTACAAAAAAAAATGGATTGGAAGCCACAAGTCGACTTTTCTTCAACCATGTGACCCGGATTGTGAGCCGTCCATTGGTGCATGACCCACACCTGAAATGTTTCCCGTATAGGGTGAGCCAATGCCCAGTAGAATAATCCCTACAGAGGCTACTCATCACCTAAAATGCATATGCAATGTATAAATGCAACATTTCACAACAAGTATTCCCTCCAACAATAACATATAATACAATGTTGGAAAATCATGATGCCATGCCAAGTAATGAGATGAAACTCACCCATGCATGCTATCCCGAGCCCACACCGACTCCCACAACACAATGCGACACTTACGTGTAAAACAAACGTCTTTGATGAAACACATCCAAAGATCATTTTGAAATCAACCATATGTCATAAAACCAATTCATTCTTGGATGTTTCCCATCAAATGAATAATTTATATATCAAAATCATGTGCCTTTATGGGATATCGGATTCAGGAATCGCACCTCCGACTTCGTATGCCGTTACACTTTTCTGGAATTGCACCGCCGGTAAGTGTATAAACCAAGTGGCCGAGTTTTTCACTCGAGGGAGTGTCTAGCCTTACTTCCTATACCCGACACAAGTTTTCTTATGCATGTAACCGTGCGACTCGGTAGGACGTTCCATCACTTTTCCGAGCCCACCATCAAGCACCAATGTTGGTGTTGATCACCCCATGCAAACCTACATCCACACTCATGCATGTAGCCCATGAATATGCTGTCAATTCCATGTTCATATTACAATGCATGTCAAATGAACAATTTTTACATATCAATGTATACCATGACAATTTATATCATTTGCATATAATCATCATAACCATTTCAAGTTCAATATATCAAAGAGCATATATCAACACTTCATCAACATGATAACACATAATACATGCTAATATCACATTTCAATCACAAGACATAATATAAAACACAAAGCATGCCCACATGATCCCAATTTCTAAGGGATTACATAAATACTTCCATATACCAAAATCAAGCCAATATTTTATATGGACCATTTCAAGCAAAATAAAAATCAGAATATATGATTTTTACATAACCAATTATCGAAACATTCTAGAAATCACAAACTAGCACTTTCTAACTACCAATTCACACTAGAATTAATCCTACCCATTTTCATAACACCAACCATAATGAAAAAAATGTTAGAAATACCCAAAATAGCCCAAATGAACCCTATGGACACCTTAGGTTCGAAATAGGTCCGAGTAGTAGGAACCCTACCTCTTGAAGTGTAAAGAATTCGTAGGAAGCCTCAAGAACAAGATTCAAGCCCAAAGCTTAGATTTCTCCAAAATCCTCCCTTTGAATCTTCGGTGAAAATCTTTGTTTTTGGTACCCACGCATAGCCCTTGCCGCGTAGATTGACTTTAATTCTGGGCCCAACGAATTTCAACCGTCGGAACTCCGAGAATCGACGGAAAAAAGCTTGAAGAATTTATTTTTCTCCTCTTTGCACTTTGGTCTGATCCAGCCGGCCAAATGAAGGGAAAATATCTTATTTTTCAGATATTTGCCCACTTTTATACTTTTTAAAGACTTGACCCTCGTCGCGCCAAGTACCATCCTTTGTCCGGGTCTGTTTTCGCCCTAAAACGATTAAATTTCATCCGGATTTAAACTCAAAATATTTTATATGAACTTTATTTAAAATATTTTTTAACTTTTAAAATTTTTATAAAAATTTTATTTTTGGGGGTCATCGGATGCCCGTCGCCTCGAAAAATGTAAAAAATCCATCTATCTCAGAATTTGACAAAATTTTTCTGGGTAACTAAATTTCGTGAGACGAATTTAATGGTGAGGTCCATTTCATCATCCGAGGTCTAGAAAAATACCAGTTTTCAACCCGGACTATAATGACAAATAACAATTTTGCCCATTTCTCATAAAAAGTTTAAATTTTTTCCAAGTTTCACATTTTTCCCCCTTTAAAAGAATTTCGTCTCCGAAATTCACATACACATGCACATACAATCACATGCATATGCAATAGTTAAATAATGCTAAATCACCATAAGAATGTACCTTCATCATCGAACAAGAAAGGGTAATTGGAACAGATAGTGTCCTCGCGCTCCCATGTCGCCTCCTCCACTCCTCGGTTCTGCCACAGCACCTTCACTAGCCGCACAGTCTTGCCTCGTAAAACCTGTTCCTGATTATCCATGATACGCACCGGTCCCTCCTCGAAAGTCCATCAGCATCAACAACAAGTTCTCTCTAATCCACCACATGAGTCGGATCCGGGGTGTACTTCCGAAGCATAGAGACATGGAATACTGCATGAACACCCGATAGATTTGGTGGTAACGCCAACTGGTTAGCAACTATACCCACTCTCTCAAGTACCTCGAAGGGTCTGATGTATCTCAGCGACAGCTTCCCCCGCTTACCAAACCGGACCACTCCTTTTTTAGGCATAACCTTCAAGAAGACATGATCTCCCACCTTAAACTCCAGAGGTTGCCACCGTCTATCAGCATAGCTCTTATTCCAGACCGGTAGAAGACCTCTCTCCTACCTCCGTCCAACAAACCAGAGAACGACATGGCCTCCCATATAGCGCCTCATAGGGTGTCATTTGTATACTTGCCTGATAACTATTGTTATAGGCGAACTCCACCAAGGGCAAGTGATCTTCTTAGCTACCCTTGAGATCTAGGGCGTATGCCCGTAGCCTGTCCTCTAAAGTCTGGATAGTCCTCTCAGACTGACCATCTTTCTAGGGATGAAAAGCAGTGCTCATCATTAACTGTGTCCCCATGGCTCGCTGGAAACTTTCCCAAAAATAAGCCATAAACCTGAGATCCCAATCCGATACAATAGATACGAGTACTCCATCCAGCCGGACAATCTCCCGCATATACAACCTGCAGAATTCCTCCAGTGTGAAGGTCATCCACACAGCCAAAAAGTGTGCCGACTTAGTAAGCCGGTCCACTATCACCCACACCGCATCATGACCCCGTGATGTCCGTGGAAAATGGGTCACAAAATCCATCGTGATATGCTCCCACTTCCACTCAGCTACCTCCAAAGGCTGGACTAAACCTGCTGACACGTGAGACATCGACTGACAAAGTCGCCAACCTGCCTCTTCATTCCACTCCAGTAATACTAGCGACGAAGATCATGATACATCTTCGTGCCCCCTGGATGAACCGTAAAATGGGAGCAATGAAACTCCTTGAGGATCTCCTCACTGAGCTCTGCAGACTGGGGAACCATAATCTGTCCCCTGAACCAAAGACTACCATCTGTGTGAATGACCCAGCCTTCATCACCCGTACCCAATCGTACTCGGTCCCTAATGGACACTAACTCATTATCCTGTCCCTGGGACTCAATCACCCTGCTCAGTAGAGACGGCGTAGCCACCAAACTCCCCAAAGTACCCTGAGCCTGACCCATATCACATAGCCCAAACTATCCCACAGTCTTGAGCATCCTCCACTCCCGGGAAGCCATACTAGCCATAACTTCCCACGACTTCTGGCTAAGTGCATCAGCCACCATGTTTGCCTTACCGGGATGGTAATGCAAAATGAAATCGTAATCCTCTAGATACTCCATCCACCTACGTTGCCTCATGTTGAGGTCCCGCTGAGTGAAAATATACTTCAGACTCTTGTGGTCCGAAAACACTTCAAACTGCTCGCCATACAGGTAGTGACGTCAAGCCTTCAAGGTAAAAATAATGCCCACCAACTCCATGTCATGTGTGAGATAATTATGCTCGTGATTCTTTAGCTGCCGATAACCATAAGCTACTATCCTCCCAGACTACATCAAAATACATCCCAGCCCCTCCTTCAAGGCATCACAATAGACCGTGTACCTCTGTCCCCATTCTGGGACTATCAGAATAGAAGCTGAAGTAAGCCTCCTCTTCAACTCTTGGAATGCATTCTCACAAGAGTCATTCCACACAAACTTGACCTCTTTCCGGGTCAACTTCGTCATAGGTGTAGCCAATCGGGAGAAATCCTCAATAAACTGTCGGTAGTACCCTACCAATCCCAAGAAACTACGTATCTCGAAGACTGACTTTGGTCTCTCCCAATGCGTAACTGCCTCAACCTTCTTCGGGTCCACATATACACCCGAAGCCGACACTACATGCCCCAAAAACTTTACCTCCATAAGCCAAAATTCACACTTGTTGAACTTGGCATACAACTGATGCTCTCTCAATGTCTGGAGCACAATACTCAAGTAACCCTCATGCTCCTCCTCAGACTTGGAGTAGATCAGGATGTCGTCAACAAAAACCACAACAAACTGATCTAAATAGGGTTGGAACACCCTATGCATGAGATCCATGAATGCCACAGGAGTATTCGTCAATCCAAAAGGCATGACAGTAAACTCGAAATGCCCATACCGCGTCCTAAACACCGTCTTAGGAATATCTTCCTCCCTAACTCTCAACTGATGGTAACCGGTGCGAAGATCTATCTTGAAGTAGACCCGCGCCCCTCTTAGCTGATCAAACAAGTCATCGATCCTTGGCAAAGGGTACCTATTCTTGATAGTGACCCGGTTCAACTGCCGATAATCAATACACAATCGAAGAGTCTTGTCTTCCTTCTTGGCAAACAAGACCGGAGCGCCCCACGGTGAAGTGTTCGGTCTAATAAACCCCTTGTCCAACAATTCTTGTAATTGGACGTTGACTTCTTGCAACTCAGCTGGTGCCATCCTATGCGGAGTCATAAAGATAGGGGATGTACCCAGATGTAACTCAATAATAAATTCTATATTCCTATGTGGAGGTAATCCCGGTAGTTCATCCGAAAAAATATCCTCATACTCGCAAACAACCCGAGGTAGACCAAACTCTTGCCTCACCTCATCCTTCAGGGTAAGGCTAACAAGCCAACCCATCAACTGTCTGTGCCATCTAGAGTCATATATGGCTTGGGGTAAAGCATACTACTTCTCCCCCTAAAACTTGAAACAAACACCATCAGGCGTATAAGCCATGACCCTCTTCTAATCACAATCAATGACGACTCGGTGTGTCGTCAACCAATCCATCCCAAGGATTACATCAAACTCCAACATGTCCATGACCTAAGGTTCACGGTGAATAGAATTCCTGAGATCTCTAACTCATAACTCCGGCATATCTGATCAATTCTCACCCCAACACCTAGGGGAGAACTCACATGCAACGACTCTTCTAAGGTCTCAACTTCTAAGCCCAAGTCATCCACACAAGATGCAGCAATAAATGAATGAGATGCACCAAAATTGAACAATACTTTAGCCCACAAATGAGAAAGTAAGAATGTACCCTGTATCACCGACGGATCTGTCGGCTCAGTCTGTGGCATAATGGCGTAGACATGCCCTTGAGTCCTTGAAGTCCCGGCTTGTGAGCCCCTGAGTCCTTGATGCTAGTAAAATGAGAAAAAAATGTTGGCAAATCCAAGGCACAAACTACGAGGGGATAAACTGGATTTTGCCCTTCATTTTATTTGTTAAAGTATGAATAATCAACTCCTAACTATTGAAGTTTGTAGTTAGCATCACTAAAAACCTGCACGAGACAAAACTAGTCCACTGGGGATCACCTAGGGGTTTAACGACATGTTGCATATGCTAAATGCAATCGTAAAATCTACGAAAGTGATTTTATTTTATGTTATTTTATTTTGTTTTGTTTTACTAGGGACTAGTAAATTTTAGGTTGGGGAGTGTGATTAACCCTAATTAGTATGTAAAATAAAATAGTTAAATAAGTTAATTATGTAAGATAAATCAGTTAAAAACTGTAAATTAGGGTTAGTGCGTTTATGTGTGTAATGTCTAAAATTTCAATATTTTTGTGCTAAATTGCTGGAAATTGAGAGGAGCAATTTATCAAAGCTATAAACTAGCAAGGAGGCAAGTGTAATTCAAGTATGAATCATACAAGAATCATGTGGAAAACATCTACCACTTTCCAACAAATGTGCACTGTCTAGACGGTGGTGGTGGCTTCTGGACGGTCCTCTGAGGCGGTTCAAGTTTATCCCCTGTCAAATAGCTTCTTCCTTGTCCTATAAATAGTCCTGGTCATCTTCTTCAACCGAAAGTTAGAGAGCTGGGGAAGAAGGGAAGCTCCAGGGAGAAAGAAAAGAAAGAAAGGAACAAATCTAGAGTGAAACCCTATGTGACCAACTCTCCAGACAGAATTCTGTTATTTCTACATTTTTGTTTTGTCTTTCTACTTGGAGAGTTGAACTTCCGCCACCTTTGTTTCATAACAGATATTAAGGGTCGTTGTATTTCAATTATTCCTTGGGGAAGGAGTATCCATATTTTGTTTAGTTGTAATGAAACTTACCCGCACTTCTTGCTTGTTCATAGCAATGAAGTGTGAGTAGTTCACTTTTACCCTTTAAGTGAGGGGTGAACATATGTATAATATTGGTTAAGTTATGAAAATGTCGATGTTAAATTATGTTTTATTTATATTTATGCCTCCCTTAAATGATGGATAGTTATATTTTTAATATGCTCACGATTATAAACATCGAGCGGTACTTAATATTCTACACCATACTATCTACTATTATATACTTTATGCATGATATAGTGATGTACGTAATTAGGTGCTACGTAAAAGTCAATTGATTGGTTATAGATGGGTTAAGTCTCGGCATAGTCAATGCTTTCAGTTCAATACGTAGCCCGAAATTATGTCATTAGTGAATCATCAACCTACTGGTGGAATATCTAAAGTGTTCCATTTGAATAGCTTGACCTTTTTGTGCACCAAGGATGTTTAACTGTTGCATGGAATCAAGCTGTCAGACGAATAAACTAAGTGATCTTCTTGAATGGCTTGACCTTCTGGTTCACTAAGGTTGTTTAACTGATACATAATATAAAACTGACAATTGAGTAATTTCTGTATTCCTCCTGAATGGCTTGTCCTTCTGGTTAACTTGAATTAGTCAATTGTTGCATATACCACCAACTAACCTAAACAGTTGTTGTGTTATGGTTTAATATACATCAGACCTACCAGTTAACTTTCCAGTAATTTGGAAGTTAATTGTTGAATATAAAGCATATGAGATCCTTAAACTGATGGGTACCTTTCATATTATTGTCTTTTAACAGTTTACTTATGCATTTCATTTACTTAAACTAGTTATCAATCTAAGTCCACTTCACAAGTTATCTTATGTTACACTGCTTTAACAACAACTTCACTTTTCTTATTTTAAATTCTAATTATTAAAACTTTTTGTGGGATCAATCTTGGACTTAAACCGAGAAAACTAAAATTTGACCACTTATACTTGGGTGTATGATACTAAGTAGGTCACGAAACAGGTCGAATCAAAAAGATAGTTACAAGGAGATTAAAAGGCTAGAGACCCACGAAAGAGCTCCTATTTTAAAATAATAGCAAGAAAGATTGCTCACTTTGAGCATTTCGAGATTTCCCAAGTCTAGCGATCGCAAAACTCTCATGCGGATTTTAAGCACGACTGGCCTCATCACTCTCTAATAGTATGACTATGACTATATTTGTAGACCCTAGCCAAGAACTTTCTGCACTGATATTCATCCAATCCAACAGGAATCTAGCTAGATGGATGAAATAATAGCATACCTACAGCACTAAGAGGCCCTGAAGGCTCGAAAGCTTTGAAGAAGGGCTTCGAGGTATGTGGTCTTGAATGTTTTACTCTACAAAAGAGGCTATTCACTCTCATATTTGAGGTGCCTAAGCTTGGATGAAGCAGCTTATGTTTTAGAAAAAGTTCACTAGGGAGTATGCGGGAACCACTCTGGGGGATACTCTTTTGCCCAAAAGGTCCTTAGACAGGACTATTTCTAACCCACTATGAAGAAGGATGCTTTGAGCTACGTGCAAAGATGTGAAAAGTGCCAGAAATTTGCTACCACCCCAAAGCTTCCTCCATAAAAAGCTTACTCCAATAATGAGCCCATGACTATTTGCTTAGTGGGGGATTGACATCATAGGACCACTTCCAATGGGGAAGGGGTAGAATAAGTTTGCAATTTTTTCCATCGATTATTTTACTAAGTGGGCGTAGGTACAACCACTGGCAATAATAAAAAAGTAGAAAATCTAGAATTTTGTGTGGAATTCGATCATCTATAGGTTTGGCATACCAGTTGTCATAATGAGTGACAATGGCAAACAATTTGATAACGAAAAGTTCAAAAGGTTATGTTATGAGCTCGGGATTCACAAACACTACTTTTCTCTTGTCCATCCACAAGCAAATGGGAATTAAGAAGTAACCAATTGAACCCTGCTCAAGAACATAAAACCATATTAGAGCAAACAAAGGGCCTTTGAGTGGAGCATCTCTGGAGTATCTTGTTGGCATATAGGTCCACAAAGAGTGCCAACAGGGGAAACACCATTTTCATTGAACTTCGGGATAGAGGAGGTTATTCCAACTGAAATAGGAATAGAAACCCATCAAATCAAGGAGTTTGACCCCTTCATGGATAATCAGCTTCATGCAAACAACCTTGAATGGCTAGAAGATAAGAGGGAAGAGTCTTAGTTAAGAATGGTGGCATACAAAAATAAAGTCTCCAGATATTATAACACTCGTGTAAAGCCAAGACAGTTCATGTTCAATGACTTGGTATTGAGAAAATTCACTCAAGCAACCAAAAATCTAAGAGAAGGAAAGCTAGGGGCAATGTGGGAAGGACCCAATCGAATTGTAAAAATCCTGAGACCAGGAACTTACCATTTGGAGACTCTAGAAGGAACCAAGTTGCCACACCCATGGAATGCTGAACAGCTAAAAATTGTATATAAATAATTCCTTTCTAATAACTTTTCAAGGGGTCTTTGAGTTTCCATGTAGCTAGTTTGAATAGAACTGTGTGTCGCAATTCTCCTTTTTTAATAAAAAGCATAGTTTTCGAGCACCATAATTAGCAAATTTATAGCTTCCAAGTTCCTCACTTGGCTCAAATTGAGTCCACTTGACTCGATAAAAGCAAAATAAGAGTTTTCTAGCTCCTCGTTTAGCTTGGATTAAGTCCACTTGACTTAACAGAAGCAAAATAAGAGTTTCCATGCTCCTCACTTAGCTCAAATTGAGTCCATCTGACTCAATAGAAGCAAAATAAGAGCTTTCCAGCTCCTTAACTCATATTGAGTCTATTTGAATTAACAGAAGAAAAGTAAGAGTTTTCCATCTCCTCACCTAGCTTAGATTGGATCCACTTGACTTAACAAAATCAAAATAAGTGTTTTCTAGCTCTTTACTTAGCTAAGATTAAGTCCACTTGACTCAAAAGAAGAATAAAAAAGAGCTTTCCAATTCCCCACTTAGCTTAGATTGAGTATGTTTGACTCAGTAGAAGCAAAATAAGAGCTTTCTAGATCCTCGTCTAATTCGAGTAGACCTCTCCAACTCCTCATTTAGAAAGAAGCCACAACCTTTGGCTAACCCCATAAAGGAATCAATGGCTTTTACAAGGCTATCATCCTTCCACAAGTCAAGGGGGTAGAGGTAGAGAGATAGAATAAAGGGGACATAGACAAAAGAGTTTTCATTTAATTCACAAAATAAACTTTAGTTTACAATTTTTTTTTGTTTTCTTTTTTTAAAAATGTAAACATTATCATAAATTAGCTAGTCCCAACTTCTCTTTGCTGTTTACCTGACGAAGAAGACCCATCATCCCATCATCATTTACGGGAAATAGAAGCTTCTGCCAGTGGCCTTTCATCTTCATCCCCAGAAGCTACTACAGGTCCCTTATTATCATAAAGGATCTCCTCCGCCATGGAAAGAGGGGGAACATGCCCCAAAGTGCGAGTCTCTTAGGAGTGATTAAACTCCTTATAGACCTTGGACCTCCTTTAACAACCCTGTTTATTCAGGCACGTCCAGTTGGGCTCAACAGAAGCCTCCCCACAACAAAAGCAAGCAATAGAAGATATGTTAGGAAAAATCAAAGGGTCTACATTGAATGAAGACAATAGTTAATCTCACTCATGTTAGATTGAGGACCAAAGAACTGGGAAACGTGGCGGCCAGATTCTACAGCTCTTTCAAACTCCCAACCATCTCCCAAAACAAGAAAAAACCTATCTTCCCAACTAGAAGGAGGGTGTATGAGTTTGGTGACCAGCTTAGGCATGTCCTCCCTTCAGAAGAATTAATAGAAGCCTCACTGGTTAGGAGTTAGGTGGTAGAGGTTGATAAACTTGACCACATAATGAGAATGGTCTAACCCCACCAAGTGCCATATGGCCATCACACCAACCAAAATGCCCCACCCTTCCATGGAGACGTGGGCACGATATAAGCCGAAGTAATAAAGGACAACCCTTATAAAGGAGAGAGAAAGGGAATTGGAGACCAACCTCAAAGGCTTGTGTTGCAAGGTAAGTCATACCTTGGGACACGAACTCGGACCCCACCAGGGAATTATATGTCTTTCCTGAATCATCAGCTAGTTGATCATCCTCATGAAACTGGGAACCAGAAGGTCAACCCACTCTGGTTCCATGTTCAAACGCAAGTGTGCTTGAGGAAGATGATAGAGCATGAAAAAGCTTAGGCAAAGAGGTTTAAATAGTAGCGTCTTTCTTCCTTAAATGGTTTTAAATGCAAAGCACCTTCATTAGGGAGGTCTCATGCCCTATATTCAAGGTGTCGTGGGAATGTAGCCACACAAGCCATCCCCATTTGACCACATGATAGTTGAGATAGTGAATAACTATCACTTGCAGGTCATTTCAAGTATCATTGTAAAGGAAACTCAATTAAGTAACTCTTCTTCACAAATACGGGCCTTTGTCACAATAGATGAAACCACAACTTTCTCAACAATCACAATCTTAACCAATCACAATTTTCTTTAACAATTCAGGTATAACAAGTGCACAATTCCCAATATACTACATTAATAAAGGAATTAAAATATACAAGAGATCATCTCAAGAAAACATTCACAATTTTGATATCAAAATTCTAGGGTTTAGCCAAAAATTATAATTTCTTGGAACAAGAATGAATATTAGATGAAAACATGATTTCATAAGGAATAGAAATTTAGAAATCAAGAATCTATGTATTTTTCATAATCAAACATGTTTTTAGAAAAGTATGGTTTTGAAAAATCAAGAACAATGTTTCTTGAACCCAAACATGTATTTTGTTCAAGGCTATGTTCCAATGATAGAGAAACCAAGAACTCATACTGACTAACCCTAATTAATATGTAAATTAGAATAGTTAAATAAATTAAATTAGTATGATAAAATAGCTAAAAACTATCAATTAGAGTCAATTAGGGTTTTGTGCGTAAATTAGGGTTTGATGTATATTATGTTTAAAATTTCAGGGTTTAATGCAGAAGTACTAGAGAATACGAAGAACAAATTGTCAAAGTGTGAAAGGACAAGGGATCAAAGTATAATTTAAACAATGAAGAGTCAACACATCAAAAGATAAAGGTCCAGCAAAGCTCCACCATCCGGACGGTGGTGGTGGCGTCCAAACGGTCCCCAAAGGTGGTTGAAGATCACCTTGCCACCTCCTGCTTCCTCTCTTCTATAAATATGCATGCAAGGCTTCATTCAAAAAGCGGCCAGGCATCCAAGAGAAAAAAAAGAGAGAAAAGAGAAAAAAAGAAAGAGAACTTGCACCTCGATCCGGTCCGTCATACACTTCAGTCAAAACTCTATATTTTTACATTTCTGTTGTATCTTTCTATTCGGATTTTTGAACTGTTGCCACCCTTTCGTCTTAACTGATAATAAAGGTGGTTGTGTTTCAGTTGCTCCTTGTGAAAGAAGTTTTAGATTATGTATTTTAATTTCAGTTATAATGAAAATTACCCACATTCCTTGCTTATTTGTAGCAATGGGAATTGAGTAGTTATTTATATCCTCTAGTGGAAGGTAAACATATGTACAATATTGGTTAACTCCTAGAAATGCTGATGTTTTAGTCATATATTTATCTATATATGTATTATATGCTTCATGCATGATATAGTGATGTACATAGTTTTGGTGTTGTGCCTGGACTTATGTCATCAGTGTATCATCAACTTGTCAGTTAAATATCTACGGTGTTCCTATTGGTATGGCCAGTCCTCCACTGGAACACTAAAGATGTTTTACTGATGCATGGTATAAAACCTAAATGATCCTCATGAATGACGTGTTCTTCTGGATTATCAGGGTTGTTTAACTACTATATATAAATATCAGATTAATGACCTAAGTGATTCTCATGAACGACTTGTCCTTCTAGATTACTAAGATCGTTTAACTAGTATAAATGATAATATTACCAGTTGAATATCTACGGCATTCCTATCGGTATGGTCTATCCTCCACCGAAACGCTGAGGATGTTTAATTGGTATATATATATCACAGATGGAGTCAAGTGAATAATTCAAGTCTTTCTCATGAATGGCTTGTCCTTCTGGATCACTCGAATTAGTCAAATGGCACATCTATAACCACCTAACCTAAGAAATTGTTGTGTTATGGTTTATATACATCAGACCTACCGGTTGACTTACTAGTAAAATGGATGTTTATTGGTGCAAGGTAGCATTTCTAGTGTTTGACCAATATAACGCATATCGGATCCTTGAACTGAAGGATGCTTTTAATATTATTGTCTCAATTTATCTGCAACATAAATTTTTTAATTAAACTAGTTATCAATCTAAGCTCACATCAAAAGCTAGGAGCTGTATTAGGGCAAAAAAAAAGATAAAAAAATCATATGTTATTTACTATGCAAGTAAAACTCTAAATGATGCGCAAATAAATTATTCAACCACAGAAAAAGAACTACTTGCTATTATATTTGCATTAGATAAATTCCATTCATATCTGCTTGGGTCATCAATTGTTGTATTCACAGATCATGCAGCTTTAAAATACTTACTTACTAAGAAAGATGTTAAACCACGTCTCCTACAATGGAAATTGTTACTACAAGAATTTGATTTAATCATCAAAGATAAGAAAGGAGTAGAGAATGTGGTAGAAGATCACTTGTCAAGACTAAATTATGAAATAAAGAAAGAATCAACACCGATTAAAGAAAGCTTTCCAGATGAACAACTGTTAGCAATAACAAAAGTACCATGGTATGCGGATATAGCTAATTATTTAGCCACTAACACTATTCCTTCTAATTATATCTAGTCTGATACAAATAAGTTTCTAAGTGAAGAATACAAATTTTTTTCGAAAGATCCTTATATGTTCAAATATCATAAAGATCAAATTATAAGACGTTGTATACCTGATCATGAAATAAGTCAGATAATTCAATTTTGTCACTCTGAAGCTTGTGGAGGGCATTTTGCTTCAAAGAAAATCGCAGATAAAATTCTGCAGTGTGAATTTTATTGGCTAACACTTTTTAAAGATGTTCATATCTTTTGTTTAAATTGTGACAGATGTCAAAGAATGGGAAATATTTCAAAAAGAAATATGATGCCTTTGAACCTGATTTTAATCATTAAAATTTTTGATTGTTGGGGCATCAATTTTATGGGTCTATTTCCCCTATCTTTTGGATATCTATATATTTTAGTTGCAGACGACTATGTCTCTAAATGGGCAGAAGTAATTCCATGTCGAAATAATGATCACAAAATAGTGATCAAGTTTTTGAAAGAAAATATTTTGTCCAGATTTGGAATTCCTTGGACCATTATAAGTGAAAGTAGATTACACTTTTGCAATAAAATTTTTGAAAATCATATAAAAAAATACTCGATTTCACATAAAATATCCACTCCATATCATCCACATTCCAGTGGACAAGCTGAATTAACTAATAGGGAGATAAAATATTTCTTAAAAAAAATAGTAAATCCAAATCGTAAAGATTGGTCCTTAAGATTGACTGATGCGCTTTGAGCTTACTGTACTGCTTATTAAATTATTTTAGGGATATCTTCTTATCAATTAGTATATGGAAAACCATGTCATTTGCCTGTAGAATTATAACATCAAGCATATTGAGCAATCAAAATGACGAATTTTGATATGGACAAAGCTGGAGTAGCTCGCAAACTTCAAATAAATGAATTAGAGGAATTAAGAAATGAAGCTTATGAAAATGCAAAAATCGCAAAATCAAGAATAAAAATTTTTCATGATAAGAATATCATGTGAAAATCTTTTAAACCATCTCAAAAAGTACTATTGTACAATGCAAAGCTTCGTTTATTTCTTGAAAAATTAAGATCAAGATGGATAGGTTCTTATATTGTCAAACAAGTTTTGAACTATGTAGCAATTGAAATTGAAAATCCATTGACTAGACATGTTTTTAAAGTAAATGGTCAAAGACTTAAACCATATTATGATAGATTTACTCAAGATATAACTTCTGTACAACTTTTTGATCCTGTTTATACGGTTTGAAAAATAAATTGTTACTTAATTTTCAATAATATTATTTTCTTTATGAAATTACTAATTAGTTGTAATTTATTTGGCAGAGTAAATCTCCTGTGTAATAGCCAGATATCCTAATCGGTGAAATAACAACAGATTGTTGGGTTTATTATCAATGTTTACTATCACTGTTTTTACATTGCAGATAATGTTTAAATTAAATTGGGGAGGTATGAGTGTGAATTTAACATTTGTATTTAGAATAATAATTATGTTTTAAATTTGTTTGTTTTTGTGATTGCCAGACGTTAAAGAACCGGATAGTGAGTCAAAAAAATAAATAAATAAAATAAAATAAAATTTGTATATGTTATGTACAATGGACGAAAAACTATTTTGATTAAGTTTAATTATACTACGTCATCTTCCGAAAGATATTTCACGCCCCGAATTTCTACAAACCCGGGGAGTGAGTGAAAATGAAAAAGAAAAGTAAATGAAAGATTATTAGGTTGAATAAATTGGTTTCTCATTCATTTCCCATGTTTTCCCAAAGTTTTTCAAGCAACTTTTCTTCCATTTTTAGCTTATTTCTTCAAGGTTTCTAAACCCCTCCCTTTGACATCCTTCCCACCTATTTAAAAAGTATTTTACACGCTTAACGAATCTTTTAATTTTTTTCATAAAATTTTGACATAATGCTTGACAAATTTCCTTGTTGTTTCCTAACCTATAAACATCACCTTTTAGCATGTATAGTATATGAATAAAGGGGAGTGTCACTCTCCTAGGGATGATGTCAAAAGAAAGGGCAACAGAATGGTGGATGAATGAGATTTCAAATGTGAGTATGTGTGAACAAAAGTGCTCCCCAAGCGTAAGGAGATTTTCGCGGATCGTGTTTTACTTGGTGGTATTCCAAGTTCGTTTCCACAGGGGAATGAAGTAAACCGAGGGAAAGGTGATTTTGGGAGAAAGAAAGTGTAAAATCTTTGATTGTTGGAAGTTGTTTGGTGAAGTTGTTTTGATGCTAGTAAAATGAGAAACAAATGTTGGCAAATCCAAGAGGTCACTCCAATAGGAATACCGTCTCAACTCGAAACCCTCCTCCAATAGAGCATGAATGAACGATTGATTCGTGGGAAGCTAGGGGTAAGATTGGTGAGTATCTAAGCATAAACCGTGACTAGGCCTACGGAATATCAAAGACTCACCAAGTTATCCACCCTCAACCCAGTCAAACCGAACCATTGAACTCTGAAAGAGGGGAGGAGAATGAGTTGAAATGGTATACCCAAGTGGAGGTTCCTCTTGGTTTTGCCAACTAAGAGATTTAGCTATTCATGCTTAAAATAAAGACAACAATATGATGAGAAGACATTATGAAAAAATAAAGACTAAAACTAAGTATAAACAAATTGCATAAATTTAACTTCCGGATAACCACCTCTCATTAAAGATTGGATGAGAAACTACTCACTCTTCATG
>CAUOFW020000001.1:5416955-5613793 GCA_963454935.2 Ilex paraguariensis
ATAAATCGTCTTCGATCTTCTGGGCTCCATTGCGGTGGTGTCTGTCCTGTTGCAAGATAGTTACATATATCAGCATACCAAGGACATACAGAGTGAATTGACAGCAAATGCTCATCAGGAAAAAAGTCAGGGATAGGAATGTGCTCATCGACCTCTTGCACCACAAGCTATGATAAATGATCCGCCACCACCTTCTCAACTCCTTTCTTGTCCTTGATCGTCAAGTCGAATTCTGGTAGGAGGAGTATCCACCTAATGAGTCTCAGTNCTCCAAGTGCTCCTCAACCAAAGTGTAGATTCTATTGACCTCACTTACTTCCTCATCATCACCCGATTGCTTTGCCAAGTTGAATACATTGTGCTCCATTTTCATATTTCCAAATGCCAAATTCATTAGACCATNTTTTGCATCTTGCTTAGACAACAAATACTTTAAAGCAAAGTGATCAGTAAAGACAATAATAGGCGAACCAATGATGTAAGCACATAATTTATCTAAGGTAAACACTACTGCTAGCAATTATTTTTCGATGGTAGNCTTAGACAACAAATACTTTAAAGCAGAGTGATGAGTAAAGACAACAATAGGTGAACCAATGATGTAAGCACAAAATTTATCTAAGGCAAACACTACTGCTAGCAATTATTTTTCGATGGTAGTGTAATTCATCTGAGCCTCATTAAGTATTTTGCTAGCATAGTGTATCACATATGGTCTATTTTCCTCCCTTTAACCGAGCACTGCGCCGACCGCATAATCACTTGCGTCGCACATGAGCCCAAAAAGTAGATCCCAATTGGGTGGTCGCATGATCGGAGGTGTGACTAGCATGCTTTTAAGTTTTTTAAAGGATGCCTCACAATCATCCGACCACTCAAATGGGACCTCTTTAGACAGCAGGTTGGTCAAGGGTCAGGCCAATGTACTGAAATTCTTTACGAATCGACGATAAAAACTTGCATGGCCCAAAAATGACCGGGTGCCTTTGATGGCTCTTGGCGTAGGGAGGTTGGAGATGGCCTCCACCTTGGATTTATCGACTTCAATACCCCTTGACGAAACTATATGGCCAAGCACAATTCCTTCTGTCACCATAAAGTGACACTTTTCCCAATTCACGACTAGATTCTTCTCCTCACATCTTGTTAGAACTTTCTCCAAGTTTGCCAAACATCCCTCGAATGAATCCCCAAACACCGAAAAGTCATCCATAAAGACCTCCACTATCTTTTCCACCATGTCACTGAAAATTCCCATCATATAGCGTTGGAAAGTCCCCGGAGCATTGCACAGTCCAAATGGCATGCGGCGGTAGGCAAAGGTACCATAGGGGCATGTGAAAGTGGTCTTCTCTTGATCCTCCAAAGCAATCTCAATCTGATTGTAGCCGGAGTATCCATCTAAAAAATAGTAGAATAGATGCCCCGCTACTCGTTCTAGAACTTGATCGAGGAATGGCAATGGGAAGTGGTCTTTCCTTGTGCAAGCGTTCAACTTTCGGTAATCAATGCACACCCTCCATCCGGTGATTACTCTTGTAGGAATAAGCTCATTCTCATCATTCTCAACCACCGTAACTCCGGATTTCTTAGGTACTACTTGCGTGGGGCTAACCCACTTACTATCGGCAATTGGAAAAATGATCCCCACATCAAGTAGTTTCAGAACCTCATCCCTTACCACCTCCTTCATGATGAGATTCAACCGCCTTTGTGGTTGTCGGGAAGGTTTGGAATCCTCCTCAAGATATATGCGGTGGGTGCAAATGAGAGGGCTTATCCCCTTGATATCCGCAATGGTCCACCCAATTGCTCCTTTATGTTTTCTCAACACCTCCAAGAGTTCTTTTTCTTGTTCCATGTTTAATGTAGAGCTAATGACCACCGGAAATGTTTCACCTTCCCCAAGATAGGCGTACTTCAAATGGGTGGGCAAGGGCTTCAACTCCAAGTTGGGCTTTTGTTCATCCGACGGAAAAATTTTCTTTTCTCGATGGGGTAACTCTTCGAATGTAGGGATCCACCTTTCCATCCCTTTCAAATCTTCTACCTCCTCTTGCTCATCATAATTCTCAAGATCCACAATTCCTTCTTCCTTGAATTTCAATATCCCCTCCAGCTCTAAGTGCTCCTCAACCAAAGTGTCGATTCTATTGACCTCACTTACTTCCTCATCATCACCCGGTTGCTTTGCCAAGTTGAATACATTGTGCTCCATTGTCATATTCCCAAATGCCAACTTCATTAGACCGTTCCTGCAATTTATCACGGCATTAGATGTAGCAAGGAAGGGTCTTCCAAGTATTACGGGAATTTGGGAGCTAAGGTTTGCAACAGGATGTGTATCAAGCACAATGAAATCGACAGGGAAGTAAAATTTATCAATTTGAACTAAGACATCCTCAACTACTCCCCTTGGTGTACGGATACTACGATCCGCCAATTGAAGTGTGATTGAGGTGGGCTTCAACTCCTCTAGCTGCAGTTGTTGGTACACCGAGTAGGGAAGAAGATTCACACTTGCCCCCAAATCGAGGAGTGCTTGCTCCACTCGATAATTTCCAATGGTGATGGCTATGGTTGGACAACCGGGGTCTTTGAATTTGGGAGGAGTGTTAGTCCTCAAAATTGAGCTCACTTGCTCGGTGAGGAATGCTTTCTTGTGGACATTCAGTTTTCTCTTCACCGTGCATAAGTCCTTCAAAATCTTAGCACATGATGGAATTTGCTTGATGGCGTCGAGGAGTGGAATGTTAATCTTCACCTGCTTAAACATTTCCAAAATATCAGCATAATTAGCCACCTTGACAGGTGGCTTCAAACGACTTGGGAAAGGGGCAGGCATGGGAGGAATAAACACACAATCATCAATTAATTTTCCTTTCTCAACAACCTCTCTTTCTTTCTCTTCACGCACCTCACTCTTGTCGGCGTCACCCAAGAGATCTTTTTCTTTTGGCAATGTGGTCTTGGGTGAGACCGTTGGCAAAATGGTTTTGTCAATTTCTTTGCCACTGCGGAGGGTAGTGACAACTTTGAGTTGCTCGGAACTCTCTTTCAAAGGTTCCGATGACTCAACAAGGTGTTGACCCCTAGGGTTCTCTTGTGGTTGAGCGGGGAACTTCCCCTTTTCTTGTTAAGATGCCCTTATGGAGTTTGTCGATTTTGTGAGTTGGGCTCTTACATCATTGATGGCTGTGACATTTTGGTTATTGATAGCGGTTTGGCTTTGAATGAAGGAATGGACCATATCCTCCAAATTCCTTTTGTGAGGAGGTTGGTATGTGGATGGATTGGACGGTCCTTGAGAAAAACTTTGTGGAGGTGGATTTGGTAAAAAATTATGTGGTGGTGGGTTTGACAAATATCCTTGTGGATTGGTCCGGGGGTATTGAGAGCTAGATGCATGCCCTTGGCCATGGTATTGGTTTTGCTTGGGAGGCATGGGAGATGTATATGCACTTGAACCATGAGGAATGGGGTTTTCATTTCTCCAACTAAAATTTGGGTGATTACTCCAACCCGAATTGTAAGTATTTGAATTGGGAGAAAATGATTGCCTCGTTTGGTTGAATGCATGGACTTGTTCATGGTACGCTTCTTTAAGGGTCGGAATGTTTAGGCAATCCGATAGAGAATGCTCCATACATTCGCAAATTGAACAACCCTCCTCGGTTCGTGACACATTAGACACCTCGTGTCTCTTATTGACTTTTGAAAACAAGTATTTCCGGTCTCTCAAATCATAAATCCCTCCCCCTTGAGTTTGGCCAGTCTTTTGAGGAGAAGACCTTGGTACATCGGTGGGATCTGTAATATCTCATGATTGTGCATTTTGTGCCAATGTATCAAAGTAATCTAAGGCCTCATCAGGGTTTTTGTTCAAAAACTCCCCATTACACATCATGTCAATGAACTGTCGATGGCCCGGTGTGATTCCTTCATAAAAGAAACTCACCAATTGCCATGGTTCAAAGCCATGATGTGGAAGGGATTATAGCAATTCCTTGTATCTCTCCCAAAATTGATAGAATTGCTCATTGGGCTTTTTCTAAAAAGTTTTGAATTTTCTTTTTTAGGGCAGTGGTTTTATGCACCGGAAAGAATTTGTTCAAAAACTTAGAAATCATTTGGCTCCATGATGTGATGGTTCGAGGCCTTAAGGAAATAAGCCACGTTTTTGCCTTGTCTTTCAGGGAAAAGGGAAACAATTTCATTCTAGCTATCTCTTCCATCCCATGATTGGGGAGGAAGGTTGCAACCATTTCCTCAAAATCCCTTATGTGTGAATAGGGGCTCTGAGTTTCAAATCCGTTGAACGTGGGAATTAGTTGCAACATTCCTGGTTTAACTATGAAAAGATGAGCTTGGACCGGAAGGAGGATGCATGATGGTGTGGTGCTTCGTGTTGGTTGTAGGAAATCCCTCATTGACCTCACCGGGGGATCCATTTGAAAATTATTCCCCTCATTCACGGGAGGGGGAAAATTCATTCTCGAATTGGGTATTTGGGGTTCTTGTGGTCCCCTACCCCTTTGGACATTTGGATTTGCTCACCTTTGGACATTTGGATTTGCTCCTATATTGTCAAAATTGTCACCCGCATCATTGGGTTGTTCTTGGTCAATATTCATGGTAGGGGTCAAATTTTGTCTAACAAGTCGGTTTTGGTCGTTCCGCCTCCACATAAAACAAAATATATACAAACAATGTTATACACAAACAAGATTATGTACACGGAACAACGTACCTCAGCCCATGATGAAGATCATGGGACTTACCTCCGTTGTCCGAAAATCACCTTCTTGGTTTGACACTTGCCTTCCCCGGCAACGGCGCCAAAAATGCTTGACAAATTTCCTAACCTATAAACATCACCTTTTAGCATGTATAGTATATGAATAAAGGGGAGTGTCACTCTCCTAGGGATGATGTCAAAAGAAAGGGCAACGGAATGGTGGATGAATGAGATTTCAAATGTGAGTATGTGTGAACAAAAGTGCCCCCCAAGCGCAAGGAGACTTTCGCGGATCGTGTTTTACTTGGTGGTATTCCAAGGTCGTTTCCACAGGGAAGGAAGTAAACCGAGGGGAAGGTGATTTTGGGAGAAAGAAAGTGTAAAATCTTTGATTGTTGGAAGTTGTTTGGTGAAGTTGTTTTGATGCTAGTAAAATGAGAAACAAATGTTGGCAAATCCAAGAGGTCACTCCAATAGGAATACCGTCTCAACTCGAAACCCTCCTCCAATAGAGCATGAATGAACGATTGATTCGTGGGAAGCTAGGGGTAAGATTGGTGAGTATCTAAGCATAAACCGTGACTAGGCCTACGGAATATCAAAGACTCACCAAGTTATCCACCCTCAACCCAGTCAAACCGAACCATTGAACTCTGAAAGAGGGGAGGAGAATGAGTTGAAATGGTATACCCAAGTGGAGGTTCCTCTTGGTTTTGCCAACTAAGAGATTTAGCTATTCATGCTTAAAATAAAGACAACAATATGATGAGAAGACATTATGAAAAAATAAAGACTAAAGCTAAGCATAAACGAATTGCATAAATTTAACTTCCGGATAACCACCTCTTACTAAAGATTGGATGAGAAACTACTCACTCTTCATGGCTTTGTTAAAACTAGAAAAGTGAGTGATGCTCATCCCTCCAAGTAGAGGAGTTACAAGGTAACACATTTTACACAAGGAGCCGATCTTCGACAAAGAATGAGTGAATCACGTTCCACCCTTCACGGCTTTGGTAAAGCTCTAGAAAAGTGGAAGAGTTTCACTCCTCTAAGGGAAGAAGGAAGCTCAAGCAATGGAAGTAAAAGAAAGCAATAACACAATAAAAGAAAACAATACTTAAAGTAAAAGAAAGCAATAAATTAAAAAGAGACAAGAATACAGTAAAAGAAAGCAAACTTAAAGAAAGCTATAAGCAATAAGGAAAGCAATAATACTTTTGGAGGGTTTTCCACTACCAAAAGATGAATGCTTTACAAGTCCTAAGGGGTGGTATTTATAGGCAACAAGGGAGGGTGAAAGTCTTGTTAGGTGGCCTTGAATCTTGTTAGGTGGACTTGAAAAGTCTTGTTAGGTGGCTTTGAATCTTGTTAGGTGGACTTGAAAATCTTGTTAGGTGGCTTTGAATCTTGTTAGGTGGACTTGAAAATCTTGTTAGGTGGCTTTGAATCTTGTTAGGTGGACTTGAAAATCTTGTTAGGTGGCCTTGAATTCTTTGATCCCCCTTTGTTTTGAGCTTTGATAACTAGCATCCCAGTAGTTTGTAGCTTTAATGCAATTGGCTCCCCAGTAGTTTGTAGCTTTGACGCACAAAATCCTGAAAAGAACAACAATTAATGCATTATCCTTTATTCACACACTAATTCTAATTTGATTTATTTTGACTAGTTTAACTTTATTCAACTAACACAATTTACCTATTAAATTATGCCTTAATTAGGGTTAATTACATAACCTCCTTTGTTTTCATGCCTTTTTCCACCTAATATTCACAATATTTTATATGCATTATTATATCACAACCCACCCTCACTCGAAGGTCACAAATCCATGTAAATTAAACATACATCCCTTGTTCTCAACATACAATCTAATTCTCCCAATATACACATATAATACTCATCACATAAGAGATATCTTACATATCAATTGAGTTTACACCCTTACACTTTAAAATTGTGACGCCCCTAAAATCGTAGGTCCCGTTGACCATCCGTCAATCCGTGGAAATACCCATGAATGCCGTTGGATCCGACATCACGCTAATATTATGTCATTATCGGAATTTTAAACTCACACGTAACACCCGTGTTTCATTAGTCATTTAATCCTATTGAGGTTCTATGTACCCCCAATACATCTCATTTAAGGTCCATTTGTTTCATTGGAACTAAAGGATGCATAGCCCAAGACCCTGGAAGAAAATTAAAAATTTTAAAATCTGTCAAAGTGTACCGGTACTCGTACCAGTATGCATGGCTCACTGGACCACACTGTACCGGTACGCGTACTGATACGCTGTGTCCTCTGGACCTCACCGTACCAATACGAGTACCGGTACGCTGAGCCAATTTTTTCCCTGTTTCATCTGTTTTCGATTTCCAATCCAATCCAAACCTTTCTAAATTCATCCCAAACATGTATAAAGATATTTTCTACATCATACATGATTCATCCAAGTCTATTACAATCCATTCCATACATTTACATGTCAAAATGGAATTAAACCTAAGTTTTTATACAAGACTTATTTTCAAAAGTCACAAATCGGCTTTTCTTCATTCTCGAGGTCCCGAATGTGTGTCATCCATTGGAATATGTCCCGTACCTGAAATGTGTTCCTGTATAGGGTGAGTCAACGCCTAGTAGAATATTTCCTACAAGGGCTACTCCCTACCTAAGTGCAAATGAATGTATACATGCAACAATCCACAATTATATAATCATGTAATCATTTCAATCAAGGATATATGTATTCCATGTTGGAATTTACAATGCCATGCCATGAATGAAATGAGATTCACTCCCGCATTTTAACCTCGAGCCTTTCACGACTCCTCAACGCATGCAAATGCCAATGCATATCAAACCAAGCCCTTCTAGCTCCCGTCATTTATATTATCCTCTAAATGGCTATTTAAAATCTCTGGGTCTTTATTTGGGGTGGATATTTATGGACTTACACCAATGGCACCCAACCGACACGGAATTCATGGACTTCCACCAACGGTTTTGCGTACACCGATACACTTCATGAGCTCTTATACTAGTGGAGTGCGTATCCAATTACCGGGCCTCTCACCCGAGGGATAGTTTAGCCCTTCTTGCTATCCCTACCCAATTTTTCCTTTCATGCATTCATGAGACTCAGTCGGATCTTCAGACCAACTTTCCTGAGCCCACTCATCAATCACCAAATGTGGTGTTTGATTCAACCATGCACCCACACACCCACACTCATGTTTATGGATGTGTTTCTCCCATGCATATGCAATGTAGTGCATCATTGCAATATCCATGTTATGCTTTATGTGTAATGAGTGTCAATTAANAAATGCGATGTGTTCTCCATGCATATGCAATGTAATGAATTATTGCACTACCAACATCACGCCCAAGGTAATGAATGCCCATTGAGCAATTTAAACCACATATCTACATATTCCATGACAATTCATATCATAAGCATATAAATTTCATAAATCATTACAATGTCAATATCTTAATGAGCACATATTAACATTTCTTTCCAACACATTATCTAAGCATGTTATACATCATTATGTCATAACAACTTGATTAACACATAGGCATTTTGGTAAACAATTTAAAGGCAGCAATTCATGTTATCACACAAGAATTTCCACCTCATTCACAAAGCATAATATAAAACATATAGCATAAAATATCAAATTCCAAGGAAATCACACAAGTAATTTCCTATGCCAACATAACTAGGAATTTATCTAGGCCAAATTCCATACCAATTTCCTCATTTTCATAACCATAGTCAATGACCTAGGTTATTCCATACCCTTACCCCATTCCAAATACACCCTAGGTAAGAAAGTGAACCAAAGTAGGAGAAACCCTACTTCTTGGAGCGTGATACGAGTGGGAGAAAGCTTCTAGGCACCTCTCTAGCCTCAAAACTCTTGATTTTCCCAAAATCTCCTTTTGGATCTTCGATGAAACCCTTCATTCTTGGTACATACGCGTAGCCCTTGTCACGTAGACCAACTTTAGTTCTTAGTCCGATGAATTCTGATCGACAGAACTCCTTAGATCGCAAAAGAAAGGTAGAATTTTAGGTTTTTCCCTCTTTTCTCCCTTCTCTTCTCTTCAACGTCTGAACTCAGCTGAATAAGGGGTGAGAATATCTGAATTTTCAGATATTTAGCCATACTAATACTTCTTAATTGCGTGGTCCATATTGCCCCGCACGTTTACTACTTTCGAGTCTGTTTTTAACCCGAAACGACTTAATTAAATCTCGGTTTCAATCCAAATAACTTTTATGTAAAATTTTACTCAATTATAAGGAATTTTTTATAATTTCTATTTTTGGGGACCTTTGAAAGTTTATTCGTCACCCAATTATCTCAAAAAATGTGCAAAATTCGACTATCTTAGAATTCGACGAAAATTGACATGACAGCTCGACTTCGCGATGGGAATCCAACGTTGAAGTCCGTTGTTCCATCCGAGCTCTATAAAAATATGCATTTTAAACCCGCATAATAGAGGCAAATTACTATTTTGCCCTTTTTTCGAAAAAGTTTAAATTTACCTGGGTTTTACAAAAATGACCCAAGGTCTAAATCCATTACTTTTCCAAATTAAAAAACAAGTCATTTGAGCTTATGCCCATACATACAAAATATGCTGAAAGGCCAAATATCCTTTCAAGTCCCTTTTCCCTCCTTCCTTTAAGACTTCCTCAAGTCACAAGTATCGGGAGCCTCATCTGTAATATGATATCCCACGAATGGGTCAGCTCAACTGCTGCTTTTACAAAAGGCTAATGCTAGGAACAATTTTAAGGTGTGGCATGTGCAAGTGTACATTTTAAAAGTTACAACCCCGTAATCCCTTAATGCTATGCAATGTTAATATGCATGACACACCCATGCAACTCTATGCCACCCATGTCTCGCTTCACGGTCTGCTCCCGTCAGCCCGCGAGTACTGTCATTGGCTAGATTTTGAATTTTTCACCACAAGATCTACACCCTCATAATGCATAGCACCAAGTGCTCAACCTACACTATGTTCCAAGGATTCATGTATGCCAAGATGCTATGATTTTTCTCAATGGAATTTCTATGGAACATTTCATCAAACACCTTATCTACATGAATGTGAAGCACCATTCAATGGATTCAAACATATGATCAAGCTTCATATTCATTACTTTCACAATTTCTCAAAGAAACTACAAGTACACAAACTACTAACTCATGTAATAAATCATAACTCTCAAACCACAAGAGTTTTTCTACATGAACATAAGCTAGAATATAATAATCCAACACATAAGCAATATACACCTTTACCATAGCAGCAAATTATCAAGAAACTCAAAGAACACAAAAGTACTTAAACTACTAATTCTAAGTTTTCAAAGCAACTACCAAATAAATGATTTTCTAACATCAAGTAAACACCTAAATAATTCAATTCAATCAACACATAGGAAGACAAGAAAACTTAAATCTATTTCCCATTTAGCAAAATATCATACCTAAAATGGTTTTTCTCAAACCAAGGAAGTTGTGTTTGCTTTATAGCCGAACTGATCAGTGAGAATATAGCTCTTGTTGAGAGGAAAAACTTCTTAGAAGGAAGTGTTGCAAGAATCTTGGCTTAGGATTGAGTTTTGGTAGTTTGAAGCTTGAAGAACCTAGGGTTTTTCTTCCATTTTCTCCAAAAATGTGTACTGACCCTTCCCAGCCAAAAAACACTGATATTTTTACACTAAAGGACTGTATTTATAGTGAAGGGCAAAGGTGAAAAAAAACCCTTTTGCCCTTGATGAATTCGGGACCCTATTACGCTACAACTCGTCTCGAAACGCCTCAATTCGACATTTTATTTTAACCAAAGTTCTTAAAATTATTTTAAATAAAAATTTTCAAAAATATATATTTTTCCTAGTGGCCGGGTTTGGCTGGTCCCACCTAGGCCGCCCAGGATACCCTTTTTGTCCAATTTTTGAAATAATTTTTGTTTAGGCTAAATTTCGCATAGTAGGTGTATTTGAACATTCTAAGCATGTTTCTCTTATATTACATACTCAAATTATGCTCCTAAATATGACTTATACCTAAATGATGCATATGTAGTACCCTACTAACAAATGGTACATGAATAGTACCCTATCGACAAAACTGAAAAATTTATCCTCTCTTTTCAGATCTCTACAAGATATCCATGCATTGATCATGAAAAAAGACAGAAAAGTTAGAAATTTAGAAATTTTTGAAAGTCAACCAAGACCCCTGTGTGGAAAAAGTATATTTGCCAAACATCGACGAGTAAATCGTCTCGGTGTTTGTGTAAGATGTGGTCCTTTAGAACATTTAAGACAATATAATTAGTGTGTGGAACCAAATTTCTAGTCGAGCGTTAGATCGTCTCCGGTGGATTAGGTATGGGCAGAGTAAGGAGTACCTTGAGATGTCATCCTATTCTTCCCCAATGTTAACAAGATACTTAAGAAATGAAGTCAACCGTATCATTGGTAATATTATTCCGGATAGTTCTGCTTCTGAGTCAGTATGATCAAAATGATATATGATTTTTGGAAGAACTCTACATAATTATAAATAAATAAATATACGTGATTGGACATACTTATGAATAACTATAAATAACTATAAATTAATTTGGAAAACCAGTAGATAATTAATAACAAATAAAAAAAATTAAAAAACCACCAATTTTTGACAAGAAAAAAAAAAGAATGGTTAGCAAAAGTTTAAGTAGAATATATAAAATTGTATTTTATGTACTGCAGGAATTTTAAGGAACAAATTGCAGAAAAGTAGAAAGTCAGCAGTGCAGTGCACAAAGCCAAAAAATTGAAACATAGCACCATCCGGACGGTGGGCCAGGCGTCCGGATGGTAGTGCTCAATATAAATACATCCTCCCATGCAAAAACCAATCAAATGCTCTCCCTCGCAATCATAATTCGAACATAGCTGAAAATTCCCAAGAAAACTCCCTCAAATTTGCAATATTCAACTGTTTTTCGTCAAATTTGTTCCTATTAGCCTCTTACCCATCACATATTGAAGATACCTACCGATTGAAATCAACTGAAATGGAGCATTTGAAGAGAAATCAAGAAAAAATGGATTCGAGATGAAGAATAAGAAGATCTTCAAGTCGGGTACAGAGAGATCAACCTGAGCAACCTCAAACATCTCCACAACGACCAGGACTGAAAAATATCTTCAACGAGGTGATGTTTAAATATTTTGAGCAGCAGACCTAGTATGATGATAACTTTCTGATTAAAACCATTATTTTTGAAAGGCCAGTTATTTATGAGGATTTATATAGGAATCAGACAAATTCTTAATGCAAGAGAATGGTTACATTATGTTAGATTATCTGTTACTTGCTTATGACTGCCTAGTTCATGAATTTTATAGTAATGCTTAGATAATTGGAGAAAGGCAATTGCGTGCATTCATACGGGGTATAGTTTTTCAAGTTACACCGGCTATTATAACCAATTTGTTTTGACCCATGCCTAGACCAGAGAACCCGCAATACCCCTACACTGAATTACCTGATTTGAGTGTTATAGGGAGAGAAGTAACGGGTAACCAAGAATTTTCTTGGGATAGACCAAACAAATACATAAAGCAAGGAGACCTGACTGACAAATACCGCATCCTGAATTTGATAACAGTGAACAATTTGCTGCTTCGAGCCTAGAAAAATCAAATCTATACTGAGCAAACTTATTTCTTATATGCATTTGGGATGGGACACACAATTGACTTGCCGAATTTGATTATGGACCAAATGTTACTTACAGTAGATCAAAAGAAACCCTCATTTCCCTATGCTATGTTAGTTTCTCAGCTATGTAGGAATGAGGGTCTGATCATTGATCCTATATGGAAGACAGTAGACCATTTTGGGCCATTAGAAAAAACTTCATTTAAGAAAAGTCATGGAGGACAACAAGAAGACCAACTTGAAGCATCACTTACACCATAAGAAGAGCCATTCCAAGGCCCTGAAGAATTTATTCCACCAGAACAACAACTGCCACAAGAAGATCAACCATACATACCATGGATGACAGAACTTACAGACAAATTATGCTAGGATTGGAAACCACAGTCAATCAACTCAGTCAACGTATGGATGATTATGAACAAAACCAAGTAAAAATCTTGAGGCTAGTGAGAGAACGTTTTGGAGGAGGACCTTCTACTTCCTAAAAATTGGAGATTCTACACAAAACTGTGCTATCTTTCACTCAGCTTTTTAAATTATGCACTTTTACTTATGCACTTGAACTTTAATTTGTGTTTTGCACTTGTTTGTTTTAGACTGATTTGTCTTGAACTTATGTGTGTTTTAAACTTGTTTGTTTTGAACTAATGTGTGTTTAAGTTTATTAATGTTAATCTTAACATTGATGTTAAGTTTTTTAACGTTAATTTTGAAACTTATGCTTTTAAGTTAGGATGACTAGTCCATATGATTCACAACTGAGTTAAATTTTTATTCTCATGCCTTTCAAGAATAGTCTCAATCTAATCATGAGGAATTTTCATATCTTAGTTGTCCATTATCTTAATATTTTTGTTTAAACTTATTCTTAGAAGCACAAATAGATATCTTTATTATTGAAAACCTTGTGAAATTTTACACTCTTTACATATGTAGTGAAGATGTAAAACCTAGTGTAGATTTTGAACCAATCTTTATTAGAGAGATACTGTACATCTACTCAAATACGAATCTTCGATTCAGCGGTAAATTTTCTTTGAATAATCTCATTATCTTTGTTTTGATTAGCACCTATTGAATTATATTATTGGCATTGTCCTTAAATTTTTTATTTATAAATTATACAAATATATGATTTCTAGAATATGATCTTAGGCCATGTTTGACTAATTTTGAGCCTTGACCATTTCTTTTACAAAATTTTATCCTTAGTCAACCATGATTGAGCCTAACAAAATACAAATTCTTTTCTTGAAACCCAAGAAACACCCGAGCCAAATAAAAATATATCAAACCTACCTTGCTATCTAATTTTCTTGCACTTTCTTTTAAAACAGCAGAATAAGAAAAAGCAGAAGAAGCAGAAGAAGCAGAAGAAGAAGAAGAAGAAGAAGAAGAAGAAAAGGTAGAAAAGAACAATGAAAAGCAAAAGAAGGATCCCAGCTCAAAGAAAATAAATTTGTAAAAAGAAAATAGAAAGAAAAGAAAAGAGCCAAGAAAGTGAGAAATGAAAAAAAAATGAAAGAATAAACATGCAAAGTCCCAGAAAAATAGAATGAGGGGTGCCATAATACTAAAAGATAGCATTTGGAATCTAATGAAGTCATTTCATAAACCTTAAACACATGACCACATTACAACCCCAATAAAGTCCTTTTTAATTCCAGAAATCATATATTTATTAATCCTATCAATTCTAAAAAGGAAAATGTTAATAGTATATGTTTAATATAGTGTTAATATTCTTTCATGAGATTATGTCAAATTCTAATTTTATTCGAATAACCGTTCTTTTAACTACATGTGAAATTATTTGTTTTGTTAACTGTATTCCAATCACATGTAGCTTGTGAAAATAGTTACTATAACAGATGTGTTCTTTTTGTTGAGTGTATTCCAAGAAAGGACTGACATCAAGACTACCATGAAAGAGGGTAACATTTCTCAAGTGATTTTAAAGAAATCACTACACACACACATGTTTTTTAAAATATATATAGATAATGTTACAACTAATGTATGTTACTCTTATTGTGATTAGAAAAGGAAGTATTTTGGCAAGACAGAAGGAATATTGATTTAATTTTACATGTGACAAATATGAATTATTAATTCCTAATTACTGAAGTTTATAGGTAGTTTCACTGAAAACCTTCCCGAGATAGAACTCGTCCATTAGGGATCAACTAAGGGTTTAAAGGCTTATTGCATATGCTAAATACAATCGTGAAAAAATCTACGAAAATGATTTTACCTATGTTTCTATTGTAATATATTTTTATAATTTACTAGGGACTAGTAAAATTTAAGTTGGGGAGTGTGACTAACCCTAATTAATATGTAAATTACAATAGTTAAATAAATTAAATTAGTATGATAAAATAGCTAAAAACTATCAATTAGGGTTTTGTGCATAAATTAGGGTTTCATGTATATTATGTTTAAAATTTCAGGGTTTAATGCAGAAATACTGGAGAATACAAATAACAAATTATCAAAGCTTGAAAGGACGAGGGATCAAAGTATAATTTAAACAATGAAGAGTCAGTACATCAAAAAAGATAAAGGTCCAGCAAAGTTCCACCATCCGGACGGTGGTGGTGGTGTCCGGACGGTCCCCAAAGGCGATTGAAGATCACCTTGCCACCTCTTGCTTCCTCTCCTCTATAAATATGCATGCAAGGCTTCATTCAAAAGGCGGCTGACATCCAAGAGCTCCAAGAGAAAGAAAGAGAGAAAAGAGAAACAAGGAAAAGAGAACTTGCAACTCGATTCGGTCCGTCATACACTTCAGTCAAAACTCTGTATTTTCACATTTTTGTTGTATCTTTCTATTCGGATAGTTGAACTGTTGCCACCCTTTTGTCTTAACTAATACTAAAGGTGGTTGTGTTTTATTTGTTTCTTGTGAAAGAAGTTTTAGAGTCAGTATTTTAATTTCAGTTATAATGAAAACTATCCGCACTCCTTGTTTGTTTGTAGCAATGGATCGTGAGTAGTTACTTATATCGTCCAATGAGAGGTAAACATATGTACAATATTTGTTAACTCCTGAAAATGCTGATATTTTATTAATATATTTATCTATATATGTATTATATGCTTGATGCATGATACAGTGATGTACATAATTTTGGTGTTGTGCCTGGAATTATGTCATTAGTGCATCATCAACCTGCCAGTTAAATATCTACAATGTTCCTATCGATATGGACAGTCCTCCACCGGAATGCTAAGGATGCTCTACTGATGCATGGTATGAATCCTAAAGGATCCTCATGAATGGCATGCCCTTTTGGATTATTAGGGTTGTTTAACTACTATATATGACTATCAAATTAATGACGTAAGTGATCCTCATGAACGACTTGTCCTTCTAAATTACTAAGATCGTTTAACTGGTATAAATGATAATATTACCAGTCGAATATCTATCGCATTTCTATCAGTATGATTTATCCTCCACCGGAACGCTGAGGATGTTTAACTGGTATATATATATATATCACAGATTGAGTCAAGTGAATAATTCAAGTCTTCCTTATGAATGACTTGTCCTTCTGGATCACTCGAATTAGTCAAATGGCACATCTATAACCACTTAACTTAAGAAGTTGTTGTGTTATAACTAATACCACCAGTTAATCTAAGAACTTGTTGTGTTATGGTTTATTCTTTACGCACCTACTGTTATGGGGTCAATTGAACAATTCAAGTATTTCTCATGAATGACTTGTCCTTCTGGTTTGCTTGGATTAATCAATTGTCATGGATACCACCAGCTAACCTGTGACACCCCAAAATCTGGGGGTCCATCCTTTATTAAAAATTTGGGCAGAGTCTCCTTTGTAAGGGGAACTCTACTCAAAACACAACCTGTGCATTATATAATAACAAGACCCATTCGATGTCCAATATTCAACAATGACCACACCGGGTCCATTTATAAGTAAACATTGGCCACACCGGGTCCAATTATCCATACACATACAAACATGCAACACTATATTAAAACTGTCCATATAAACTCTATTACAATTCCTTTACACATTAGATGCCAAAATTTAATTACAAGTCTAATTTTACAAAAGAAATGGATTGGAAGCCACAAGTCGACTTTTCTTCCTCCTTAAGTGCCCGAGTGAGTGCTGTCCCTCGGTGTATGACCCGTACTTGAAATGTTTCCCGTATAGGGTGAGCAACGCCCAGTCGAGTATATCCTACAAGGGCTAATCCCCACCTAAGTGCACATGCAATATTTACATTTGACATTTCATATTCACATCAACATTCTAAGTAAGAATATGCAACTCTATATTGGAATTCACCATGCCATGCAATGAAATGAGATGGAACTCACTCATGCAACTTTAACTCGAGTCCTCACTGACTCCCACAACACAATGCAACGCATATGTGTAAAACAATATTTTTGATGAACACATCTAAAGATCATTTTGAAATCAACCATATGTCATAAAACCATTTCATTCTTGGATGTTTCCCATCAAATGAATAATTTATATATCAAAATCATGTGCCTTTATTGGGTATCGAATTCAGGAATCGCACCTTCAACTCTGTACGCCGTTACACGTTTCTAGAATTTCACCGCCGGTAAGTGTGTGAACCAAGTGGCTAGGTTTTTCACCCGAGGGAGTCTCTAGCCCTACTTGCTATACCCGATACAAGTTTTTTTATGCATGTAACAGTGCGACCCAGTAGAACATTCAATCCCACCTTTCTGAGCCCACCCTTCAATCACCAAGAATGATGCTTGAATGAACCATGCCCAACTCACACACACACACACCCATACGCATGCCTAAGCCCATGAATGGGATGCCTCTATGCACTATGCTACAATGTTCAATATGCTATGAATGACATATGAACAATCTCAACATATCCATGGTAAGTTATGTTCTAAACATATAGATACCAAATTTGTCACAATGTCAATATAACACACGCATGCATATACATTGACACTTTTTCATAAAATAATTCCAAGCATGTTATCATTATTTTTATGTCAATAACACACTTAATCACACAGGCAAATTATAACACACAACAACCCATGTACTAGCCCGCATAACAACCCACAAAACAACCCCTAATCGGAGCACAAAATAGTCCGTAAAATGGCCCTAAAACAGTCCATGAAATGGTCTTAAAAATAGTCCATGAATGACCTAAAAATTACCCATGGAATGGCCCTAAAAACAGTCCATGAATGTCCTAAAAATAGTCCATGAAATGGCCCTAAAAACAGTCCATGAATGGCCTAAAAACAGTCACAATTTCAGTCCATATTAGGCCATAAAAACAGCCCTTAACAGGCCATAAAAACAGTCCATAAACAGCCCCATAACTGTCCCAAAAACAGCCCACATATAAACCAATTTCACCCATTAAAACATATCCAAAAACAGTCCATTTGGACAGCCCATAAACAGTCATAAGACATCCATATTTCAGCCACAAAACAACCACATAACAGTCATATTTCAACCACAAAAAACAGCCCCTTAAGATAGGAGTAAAACCAAAGTAGGAAGAGCCCTACCTCAATAGAAGTGTAGAATGAATACTAGAACCTCCAAGAACACCCCCAAAGCTCAAGATTTTGATTTTCCAAAATCTTGCCTTTTGGTATTCGGTGAAAATCTTCGTTCTTGGTACCCACGCGTAGCTCTTGTTTGCGTAGATCAACTTTGATTCTTGGCTTGAGCAATTCCGACCGACGAATCTTTTTGAATCGTAGAGACAAAATTGGATTTTTCCCATTTTTTCTCTCTTTCTCTCCAACGCCTGAAACTAGCTGAATATCAGAGATATTTCTGCTGAAATATCTGATATTTAGCCCTATTTATAATTTTCAAGGCTTAGCCCGAGTCGCGCCACGTGTCCCCCCTTTGTCCGGGTCCGTTTTCGCTCCAAAACGATTAAATTTCATATCGATTTAAGCTCAAAATATTTTATATGAACTTTATTTAAAATATTTTCCAAATTTTGAAATTTTAATAAAAATTTCGTTTTTGGGATTCACCGGACGCCCGTCGCCTCAAAAATTGTGAAAACTTCGACTATCTTGAAATTCGACGAAAATTAACAGGACAATTAGATTTCGCGATGCGAATCCAACGGTGAGGTCCTTTGTCCCATCCGGGCTCTATAAAAATATGTATTTTAAATACGCATTAGGATGACAAATTACCATTTTACCCTTTTTCAAAAAAAAAATTTAAATTTTTCTCGGGTTTCACATTCTTCCCCCCCCCCCTTAAAAGAATTTCGGCCCCGAAATTCACATACACATGCATATACAATTATATGCATGTGCAACAGTCAAATAATGCTAAATGACCATAACAATGTACCTCCATCCTCGAACAAAAAAGGGTAATTGGTACGGATAGTGTTCTCGCGCTCCCATGTCTCCTCCTCCACTCCTCGGTGCTGCCATAGCACCTTCACTAGCCTCACAAAACCTATTCCCGGCTATCCATGATACGCACCGGTCCCTCCTCGAAGATCCCATCTGCCTCAATAGTTAATTGACCCCAATCTACCACATGTGTCGGATCTGGAGTATACTTCCAGAGCATAGAGACATGGAATATCGCATGAATACCTGATAAATTTGGCAGTAATGCCAACCGGTAAGCCACTGCACCCATCCTCTCGAGTACGTCGAAGGGCCCGATATACCTTAGTGACAGTTTCCCCCGCTTACCAAACCTGACCAGTCCTCTCTTAGGCATCACCTTCAAGAAGACATGATCTCCCACCTCAAACTCTAGAGGTTGTCGTCGTCTAACAGCATAGCTCTTCTGCCTGCTCTGAGCCATTAGAAGACACTTCCGAATCAAGTCCACCTTCTCCGAGGTGTCTCTAACCAATTTTGGACCCGTAGAAGACCTCTCTCCTATCTCCGTCCAACATACCAGAGAACGACATGACCTTCCATATAGCGCCTCATTGGGTGCCATCTGTATTCTCGCCTGATAACTATTGTTATAGGCAAACTCTACCAAGGGCAAGTGATCTTCCCAACGACCCTTGAGATCCAGGACGCATGCCCGTAGCATGTCCTCTAATGTCTGGATAGTCTTCTCGGACTGACCGTCTGTCTAGGGATGAAAAACAGTGCTCATCATCAGCTGTGTCCCCATGACCAGCTGAAAACTCTCCCAAAAATGAGACGTAAACCTGGGATCCCAGTCTGATACTATAGAAATGGGTACCCCATGCAACCGAAAAATCTCCCGTATATATAACCTACAAAATTCCTCCAGTGTGAAGGTCATCCGCACAGCCAAAAAGTGTGCCGACTTAGTAAGCCGGTCCACTGTCACCCACACCGCATCATGACCCCGTGAGTCATAAAATTCATCGTGACATGTTCTCACTTCCACTCAGCTACCTCCAAAGGCTGGAGTAATCCCGCTGGTCTCTGGTGTTCAGCCTTAACTTGCTGACACGTGAGACATCGACTGACAAAGTCGCCAACCTGCCTCTTCATTCCACTCTAGTAATACTGGCGACGAAGATCATGATGCATCTTCGTGCCCCCTGGATAAACCACAAAACGGGAGCAATGAAACTCCCTAAGGATCTCCTCTCTCAGATCCGCCAACTGAGGAACCACAACCCTTCCTCAATACCAAAGACTACCATCGGAGTGAAAAACACAGTCCTCGTCACCTGTACCTGCCTATACACGGTCCCAGATAGATAATAGCTCCGTCTCCTGACTCTAGGACTCTATCACCCTGCTCAGTAGAGACGGCATAGCCACCAAACTCCCCAAAGTACCCTGAGCCTGACCCATATAACATAGCCTGAACAGTCCCACAGTCTCGAGCATCTGCCACTCCCGGGAAGCTACACTAGCGAAAACTCCCCGTGACCTTCGGCTAAGTGTATCAGTCACCACGTTTGCCTTACCAAGATGGTAATGCAGAGTGAAGTCATAGTCCTCTAAATACTCCATCCACCGGCGTTGCCTTATGTTGAGGTCCCGCTGTGTGAAAATATACTTTAGACTCTTGTGGTCCAAAAATACTTCAAACTGCTTACCATACAGGTAGTGACGCCAAGCCTTCAAGGTAAAGACAATGGCCGCCAACTCCATGTCATGTGTGGGGTAATTCTGCTCGTGATTTTTTAGCTGCCGAGAACCATAAGCTACTACCCTCCCGGACTGCATCAAAACACATCCCAGCCTGTCCTTTGAGGCATCACAATAGACCGTGTACCTCTGTCCCCATTCTGGAACTATTAGAATAGGAGCCGAAGTAAGCCTCCTCTTCAACTCCTAGAATGCATTCTCACAAGAATCATTCCACACAAACTTGACCTCTTTCCGGGTCAACTTCGTCATAGGCGCAGCCAATCGGGAAAAATCCTCAATAAACCGCTGGTAGTACCCTGCCAATCCCAAGAAACTACGTATATCAAAGACTAACTTTGGTCTAGTATATCAAAGACTAACTTTGGTTTATCTCAATTCACAACTGCCTCAACCTTCTCCAGGTCTACAGATACACCCGAAGCCGACACTACATGCCCCAAAAATTTCACCTCAATAAGCCAGAATTCACACTTGCTGAACTTGGCGTACAACTGATAATCTCTCAATGACTGGAGAATAATTCTCAAATGACCCTCATGCTCCTCTCAGACTTGGAGTAGATCAAGATGTTATCAACGAAGACCACGACAAACTAATCTAAATAGGGTTGGAAAATCCTATGCATGAGATCCATGAATGCTGCTGGAGCATTTGTCAACCCAAATGGCATCATTGTGAACTCGAAAATGCCCATACCGCGTTCTGAACGCCATCTTAGGGATGTTTACCTTCTTAGCCCTTAACTAATGGTAACCGGTACAGAGATCTATCTTGGAGTAGACCCGCGCCCCTCTCAACTAAGCAAACAAGTCATCAATCCTCAGCAAATGGTACCTATTCTTGATAGTAACCCTATTCAATTGCTGATAATCTATGCACAATCAAAGGGTTTTATCCTTCTTCTAGGCAAACAACACCGAAGCGCCCCAAGGTGAAGTGCTCGGTCTAATGAAGCCCTTGACCAATAATTCTTGCAATTGGACCTTGAGTTCTTGCAACTCAGTTGGTGCTATCCTGTGTGGAGTCATAGAGATAGGCAATATACCAGGATGCAACTCAGTGGTGAAGTCTACATCCGTATGTGAAGGTAATCCTGGTAGCTCATCCGAAAAAATATCCTCATACTCACATACAACCCGAGAAAGGCCCAACTCCTGTCTCGCCTCGTCCTCCAGGGTAAGGCTTGTAAGCCAACCCATCAACTGTTCGTGCCATCTAGAGTCGTACACGGCCTGAGGTAAAGCATCATGCTTTTCCCCTAGAACTTGAAACAAATACCCTTCGGTGTATAAGCAGTCACCCTCTTTCGATCATAATCAATGACTACCCGATGTGCCGCCAACCAATCCATACCAAGGATCACATCAAACTCTGACATGTCCATGATCCTAAGGTCTACGGTGAGTAGAATCCCCGAGATCTCTAACTCACAATCCTGACATATTTGATCAATTCTCACCCTAGCTCCTAGGGGAGAACTCACATGCAATGGCTCTTCCAAGGTCTCAACCTCGAAGCCTAAGTCCTTCACACAAGATGCAGTAATAAATGAATGTGATGCACTCGAATCAAATAATACCCTTGCCCATAAGTGAGAGAGTAGAAATGTAGCCTGTATCATCGACAGATCTGTCAGCTCAGTCTGAGGTATCATGGTGTAGACATGCCCCTGGGTCCCCGAAGTACCAGCTTGTAAGCCCTGGCCTTGGCCTTTACCCAAGCCTTGGTCTATCTGGCCGGATTGCGGAATCCCCGCACGGGAAGTAGTTTGGGCCTGAGTAGCATTTTGGAACTAGTAATGGTTCCCCTGGCCCATGGTAGGGTAATGATGAGTATAATTTGTCTGTGGCTGCCCCACCGAAGTCTGGGACTGAGATGACCCCTAACTTTGGGATCCTTGCCTCTAAGGACAATCTCGCTTCATGTGACCCGGTTGGTGGCAATGATAGCAAGTCCTCCGGCCTGCCTGGTAAGAAGGCCTCTGATTTCTCCCACCTTGGGAGGATTGACCTTGGCCTTGGACTTGATAGTTGCGGCCCTGTCCTTGAAACCCTTGTGGAGTAGAAGTCCTCTGCTTCTTCCTCGAGCTAGAAGAAGAGGATTGGCCCTCCTTCTTCTTGTCTTTTGTACTAGACTCCCGAATGCTCCTTGCGTCATCCACCTCTCTCTCAATGGCCATAGCAGTCTCGACCATCAAGTCTAAGTCTTGTAGAAGAAGACCCACAATTTTATCCTGGATGGACAACTTAAGACCATCCTCAAACTTCCTCACTTTAGCCATATCTATGGCCATGTAGTCATCAGCGAAATGGGCTAACTCTGTGAACTTAGCCACGTACTCCATTACCGTCATCGTCCCCTGTCTCAAGTCTAAGAACTCCCAAGCCTTTGCATGTCGAGCAGCCGTTGGGAAGTACTTGCCCATAAAGAGCTCCTTGAATTCTGCCTGTGTCATTACCTCCAAGTTCTTGGAGTCCTTGACCCAATCCCACCACACTTGGGATTCTCCCTCTAGCTGAAAAGTAGCTAGCGCTATCTTCGTGGCATCGAAGGTAATCTCCATAGCCCTCAAGATCTGATCCACTTGTCAGAACCAATGGTCAGCCACCATAGGATCCGCCCCTCCCAGAAAGATTGAAGGATTGTATGCCTTGAACTTCTAGAGGTGACTTGAACCTCTTTGACTCCCACTTGCACCTGTCTGTGCAATAGTAGCGATTGTAGCACTAGCTTATGCAATGGTAGCCGCTGCCGTACCAATAACCTCCATGGAGGCTTATTGATCAAAGGCTGGTGGTGTGGTTGGTTGTTCCGTCCACCCCAACGTCCCATTCCTCTAGTTGCCATCTACACACACATAAGATAGCAATAGATCAATTAGTTAATATCCTAAGTTAGGGATCAAATATTTAGTAGATATTTACTCATTGAATTATACCGTTCATCCCTTTTTTCCCAACTCCCAAGGTTATGTTTTCTAACCCTAGTGTATTCCCTTCCCTATACATTTCTATCATACATATAATTCACATAACAAGTAACACTAGCATGTAGCAAATAGAGCACATAACATGAAATGCATATGGAATGCAATGGTCTATACCCGTGCCCTAGGTTATTCGTATGCCTATGCTCTGATACCAAGCTGTGACACTCCAAAATCTAGGGGTCCATCCTTTATTAAAAATTTGGGTAGAGCCTCCTTTGTAAGGGGAACTCTACTCAAAACACAACCTGTGCATTATATAATAACAAGACCCATCCGAGGTCCAATATTCAACAATGACCACACCGGGTCTATTTATAAGTAAACATTGGCCACACCGAGTCCAATTATCCACACTCATACAACACATGCAAGACTATATTAAAACTGTCCATATAGACTCTATTACAATTCTTTTACACATTACATGCCAAAATTTAATTACAACTCTAATTTTACAAAAGAAATGGATTGGAAGCCACAAGTCGATTTTTCTTCCTCCTTAAGTGCCCGAGTGAGTGCCGTCCCTCGGCGTATGACCCGTACCTGAAATGTTTCCCTCATAGGGTGAGCCAACACCCAGTAGAATATATCCTACAAGGGCTAATCCCCACCTAAGTGCACATGCAATGTTCACATTTGACAGTTCATATTCACATCAACATTCCAAGTAAGAATATGCAACTCTATATCGGAATTCACCATGCCATGCAATGAAATGAGATGAAACTCACTCATGTAACTTTAACTCGAGTCCTCACTGACTCCCACAACACAATGCAACGCATATGTGTAAAACAACGTCTTTGATGAAACACATCCAAAGATCATTTTGAAATCAACCATATGTCATAAAACCATTTCATTCTAGGATGCTTCCCATCAAATGAATAATTTATATATCAAAATCATGTACCTTTATTGGATATTGGATTCAAGAATCGCACCTCCGGCTCCGTACGCCGTTACACTTTTTTGAAATTTTATCGCCGGTAAGTGTATGAACCAAGTGGCTGGGTTTTTCACCTGAGGGAGTGTCTAGCCTTACTTGCTATACCCGACACATGTTTTCTTATGCATGTAACCGTGCGACCTAGTAGGACATTCAATCCCACTTTTCTGAGCCCACCCTTCAATCACCAAGAATGATGTTTGAATGAACCATGCCCAACTCATACACACACACACACCCATACTCATGCCTAAGCCCATGAATGGGATGCCTCTATGCACTATGCTACAATGTTCAATATGCTATGAATGACATATGAACAATCTCAACATATCCATGGTAAGTTATGTTCTAAACATATAGATACCAAATTTGTCACAATGTCAATATAACACACGCATGCATATACATTGACACTTTTTCATAAAACAATTCCAAGCATGTTATCACTATCTTTATGTCAATAACACACTTAATCACAAAGGCAAATTATAACACACAACAACCCATGTACTAGCCCGCATAACAACCAACAAAATAGCCCCTAATCGGAGCACAAAATAGTCCGTAAAATGGCCCTAAAACAGTCCATGAAATGGTCTTAAAATCAGTCCATGAATGACCTAAACATTGCCCATGGAATGGCCCTAAAAATAGTCCATGAATGTCCTAAAAAAAGTCTATGAAATGGCCCTAAACATAGTCCATTAATGGCCTAAAAACAGTCACAATTTTAGTCCATATTAGGCCATAAAAACAGCCCTTAACAGGCCATAAAAACAGTCCATAAACAGCCCGATATCTGTCCCAAAAATAGCCCACATATAAACCAATTTCACCCATTAAAACATGTCCAAAAGTAGTCTATTTGGACAGCCCATAAACAGTCATAAGACATCCATATTTCAGCCACAAAACAACCACATAACAGTCATATTTCAGCCACCAAAAACAGCCCCTTAAGGTAGGAGTAAAACCAAAGTAGGACGAACCCTACCTCAATAGAAGTGTATAATGAATACTAGAACCTCCAAGAACACCCCTAAAACTCAAGATTTTGATTTTTCCCAAATCTTGCCTTTTGATCTTCGGTGAAAATCTTCGTTCTTGGTACCCACGCGTAGCTCTTGTCGCGTAGTTCAACTTTGATTCTTGGCTTGAGCCATTCCGATCGACGAATCTACTTGAATCGTAGAGACAAAATTAGATTTTTCCCTTTTTTTCCTCTCTTTCTCTCCAACGTCTGAAACCAGCTGAATATCAGAGATATTTTCTGCTGAAATATATGATATTTAGCCCTATTTATAATTTTCAAGGCTTGGCCCTTGTTGTGCCCCGTGTCCCCCCTTTGTCTGGGTTCGTTTTCGCCCCGAAATGATTAAATTTCATACCGGTTTAAGCTCAAATATTTTATATGAACTTTATTTAAAATATTTTTCAACTTTCAAAATTTTTATAAAAATTTCATTTTTGGGGGTCATTGGACGCCCGTCGCCTCGAAAAACTCGACTATATCAGAATTCGACGATAATTGATAGGGCAGTTAGATTTTGTGATGCGAATCCAATGGTGAGGTCTGTTGTCCCATCCGAGCTCTATAAAAATATGTATTTTAAATATGCATTAGGATGACAAATTACTATTTTGCCCTTTTTCAGAAAAAAAATTCAAATTTTTCCCAGGTTTCACATAACCTAAGAAGTTATTGTGTGATGGTTTATATACATCAGACCTATCGGTTGACTTGCCAGTAAAATGGAAGTTAATTTGTGCAAGGTAGCATTTATAGTATTTGACCAATATAACGCATATGAGATCCTTAAACTGAAGGATACTTTTAATATTATTGTCTCAATTTATGTGCAACATAATTTTCTAATTAAACTAGTTATCAATCTATGCTCACATCAAAAGCTATCACATGTTTTCCTGTCTAAAATTACAACTTCAAAATTTTTTTTATTTCCTAATTACACACACTCTTCATGGGATCGATACTTGGACTTAAAACCGAGAAAACTACAATTCGACCACTTATACTTGGGTGTATAATATAAATATCAAGTCATGAAAAAGTGTGAATCTCATACATATTTATCATATAATTACCAAGAAGATTGAAAACATACATATATAATACTCTACGTCTCAATGAAAGAACTTGAGAAGAATCCCCTACCTTGATTCTGTAATTTTTGTGTAAACCTAGCGTGTTTGATTCATTTCTAAAGTGAGAATCCTCCTTCAATCTTATGTTTCTCTTCTTCCCTCTTGCTCTCTAAGGTTGTCTAGGGTTAAAAACTGATGAATCATGGTAAAAGGGACGTCCTTATGGTATTTATAGGGTAAAAAACAAAGAAAAACCTAAAACTTAATGGGACCATTTTTAGCGTAACACTCGAATGGTCCTTGGGTGTCTGGATGGTTCAAAGTCACTGTTTTTTATAAAAATAAAGTTTTTGGGTAAGGAGTACCGTTCGGACATTGCTTGGAGTGTTTGGACGGAGGCAACTTTTTGTCCCAACTTCAGGAGTAGTTTTCACCTATTTAGAAGTTGATTCAAGAAATGTTTGTGAAATACACTTTTGTAGCCCTTAAAGTCTAGCTTCTACTCTCCAAATATCAGCTCCATTCAAGTTCACATTAAAAATTTATGGTTAAGATACTAAGAATTTATGGTTAAAAATTTATGACAAATTCTTTCCTACCCGATTCCTTTCTAAAATACAGTTTAACTCCGAAATACTTTCTAACTTCTAATACACTTCATATTACCTCTTTCAAGTTTTCTTGACCTTCGGGATCTAGTGAAAACCTTATTTTCACCTAAAAATAGTTAGAAACCTACCTAATCACTATTCTCACGCTTAAACACCTTCAAAACTAAGTTTGACCTGAAAGTCAATTCGTCCAAAGCTCAAATTTCATGATCAATCTTTTAAAAATGACTTGAGGTTTCTAAAATACTTTTATTCATCCTAAGAAAAATATTAACTATTTAATTTTAGTACAGGGTTTTACAATCCACCCCCCTAAAAGAAAGTTTCATCCTCGAAACTTAATCATCAAGTTAGTTTATTTAATTCTCATTTGGCCATGATGTCTCCACTTCTATTCATCCTTTAATGATCAAATCCAAGATTAAAATAAAACATCATATCCTAAATTTTAAATTCATCCTTTCAACTTATACTATCATTGCGGTTTGTAAAGCCCCCAGGTTTACCTTCATTCACTACTTTCGATTATTCTTTATACTCAATGATTCCATGTTATTGTTTAGACTAATTTACATATCACGCATAACTACCAAATCATAATACTTAATTGTCTGCTCATCAATATCACCTCTCTTTTGAATTTCACCAATCCTTTCAATAAACATCATGTTTGCTTCTTACCTGTAGCTTATCAATAAGAATACCAAAACAACTCGAATACAATTTCTACTAATAGGGTTTCTCATATTTTCTAGTTATAATCCAAAACTTAGCAATGCCATTACGGTAAGTTCTACAACGATTGCTTAAATAGATGCGTCATTCTTAATGACTTTGTCTCCCACTAGACTAGAGAAACTCACAATACTTAAGATCTAATAATAACTTCACATCCTATGGACACTTATCAATTTCTGTAGTTCGGTCAACACTGCAAGATTCCCAACCATTATAACCATCAAACTATACACCATGTTTTTGAAGAAATTGAATCTCACTCTTCAAGCTTATACTCTTTACATTCATTACTATAACCATAACTAATGGTTAATTCCTCTAATATTAAATCTAATCCAATGAATCATTGCACACTCTGATATAAATTATAATCCAATAATATTTAAGTAGAAACTAGCCTCAAGAAAATAATTCACATAGATTCATAGGGTTTTGTGAAGAAATGTCATATTTCACTACATAAGTTCTTTTCTTATAACTTCTAAAATATATTCACTAACGATCCATCTTTCTCCTCCAAAGGAAATTTTTTGTAAATAACCAAATATACTACTTGGGCTATGGGTCAAGTTGTAGCTCTAAAATATTGTTTTCAATCCTCAATCTTGCACACAACTTAATAAGCCTTAACATCTCATTCATAACTCACATACATTCAAATTCCTATTGTTAAATCAATCTTAATATTTTCACATTGTTCACCAACTCGCTTAATACTAATCATTTTCTCTATCTCCTAAATATTTATTCTCAATCTCTAACATTGAGCTATAATCAATAACCCATGTAATCAATCCCTTGCAGCTTTTACATTCACTCCATTCTATTCGTTACATATAATCTTGAATTCCCATGATTCAATCCAGAGTAAATACATTTCTCATTCATAAGATAAAGATAGACTTCAAAGGATCAAAATAATCTCACTCAATTCAATACGATCAGATTTCTTGTAATATAATCATAGGCAAAAACAAGACTCCCGATGATTAATCCAATGCTCCTCAATTTAGCCATATTAGTCATCATAGTCTCAACCATTATTCATAATCCTCAGGATAATAGCAATCTGCTAATTACTAGGATAACCATAGTCATTTATCCCAAATATTACATAAATTTTTGCATCCATTTCAAAGCCAATCTGCATAGGTATCATTATTGATTCCTCAAATTACATCTTCTCAATTATCACCACTAACCATCAAGTTCAAATCTTCAATACTCATGCCAACAATCCTCAAGTATAACTAATCGAACCTATCTTAATAGTGTACTAAAAGAGATAGAAAAAAGAACTTCATATTCTTCCAACACGACTCCAATAACATTAAAATATCCCACGAAATAATAGAAGTTCATATCAAACTTTGGATATCATATTTATTTTAATAATTGTTTGTTATATCTAACCTCGAGCTTTTTAAACCTCTATAATATTTAATTCTACAATATCAATGGTCAAAAGTAAATACTATAACTTAGTCAGGCTTCCTAGATTTTCCTTTTTACATGTCTATAAGTTTGTTTTCATAATTCAACCTCAAATTTCCAGTCAAAATTTGCAAATACAAGTCAACTATTAACTCTACACTCAACCATGAGATTCTCGATTGTTAATACTTTAGAAAGTCTAAGTGTAGTGAACTAAGCGCACAACGAAATATGATTACCTAAGTATAACATCCTCAATGAGTATCTTATGTATTACCCTTCTAAACCATTAATACTTCCAAAGTAAATTTAATCAACTCCCGTAATATTTTCAAATCAATATTTGTAACCTCAAGTACGTGGTTATTAAACAAACCCCTGTCCATTTAAGAACCATAACCACAATTCCTATTGTCATTCCAAAATAGGCTTTCATTCGATGTTACTTCACCATATTCCTTCAATTGATCATATTTGAGACTATCTCATACCATCGTACTCACCCTAAAGGAAAACATAACACTCCCATGGTTCATATCATAAAATCAAAACTACATTCATTCCTTAATTTATATGACATTTAAGCAACACACATAATTTTCCATAACCTTATTATTCAAAACTTAGTCCAACTTAAAAAGTTGTCTTTACCTCCACACATCCAAATTGGATTATCACATCTCCTTCACTTCTAAAAATATAAGTAACACTAATAGTAGAATAGAATACTTATAGTCAGCAAGACACCAAATCATAGTCAAATTTATATTGTTATCCATCAAAGCACTTCAATCACTAAGGAGGTGTCTCTAAATCAAAGCCTAGATAGTGTGGAAGTTACTTAAGAATAAGTCCTTCAGAGTTTAAGAAGAAAAATACGACACTTTGCTATCCAAGGAACAACACAGTATAGAATTTTGATCAACTTAAGAGAATAAAATGATGTAATTTAGACATTTCTAGCATAAGTAACCTATATGGTTGGAAAGATATATGAGTTAAGATTCTTAAAAAAAATTGTGTGCAATTTGGACTTTCCAACAAAGAGTTATGGTCCAATTAGAGAAAGGTAGTCGACTTGACTGAGGGTTCTGCGACAGTTGTCCAATTCGAGTTTGGGTGTCTTTTGTCACAAATCTTATCTTATACCCATCTCCAACATAGATAATGTCACTTGCATAAGGATCCATGCCTAGCATCATTTACTAACCAACAACCCAATTATCATTCGTCTCCTAGAATAGTCCATAATGACATGATATAGAACAAACATATCCATCCCAAATTTTTCTTTCAATTCATCTAAGCTAGGTAATCCATGAATTCGAACAAATAATTAATCTCTAACCTAACTAAGAAACAAATCACACTTATCCCATAACCATATAGCTTCAAACAAATTCAAGCCTAGAGTTTCTTCAACCTAACCTAATGCTCCAATGATAGTCCACAACCTACAGCTCCCATGTAAGACCTAATTCCTAAGCTCTGATACCAAACTTGTAACGCCCCAAAATCCACCCTGAAAGGCATTACTATCTACAAACCTTCAACCATAAGGGCAACTAAAATTAATTATTAAATAATAAACCATTCATCCATTTGACAAGGAATAAATACTAAAACCAATAAAACATTGAAACTTCTCCAACTTAAAATTCAAAACCAAGAATATCTAGCAGTAGAATAATAAAAACTAGCTAAAACATTGTCTCATAAAAATCTCTCAAACTCTAAACCAAAAGTAGATCAACTCTATTCCTCGAAGGTAGGATCCACATCTTGAACCTCCAACAGCTTGTAATCAATCTGCTTATCAACATTGACATCCTCTTTTATTCCAAAATCTGTAAGTGTGTTGTAGGGGTGAGCAAAAGCCCATAGGAAATCTCACTCAATTCTCAACAAGGTTTTCAAACAAATAAAGGAAGACAAGTCTCTTTTGGAAAATAACATATATAAATTTTTGAGAATAAAACCATGGAAGTTGTAATTATCTCAATGGTACAAAATACAATAAATCAATGACAGGAATAAATTTGCAAGAAATTAAGGCAATCAATAAATAACTCAATGACATCATTCAATATTCTCATGTATGTTGGTTCATCTCCATTGTCATATATGTTGGTTGCTTCTTAGGAATCTACGCAACGATTCTACCTTGTTCATCCATCACAACCACAGAATCTCAATCATTCCCCGCAGGGCAAATCACAAACACTTTAGGAAGGGCTTATACCGTCTCCCACTGCATTGACGAATCCTTCCCAGGAAAGGTATACCACCCCTCAGCCTCAAACTTACGTAAACATTAGTGGTTGCTCTCACAAATAATAATTCACTACAAGTGTTAGGAAACCATCTCACCCCCACTGGGATAGACTAACCTCTAATACTCTACAACATCTATCGAATGCAATTCAAGTCCATCACAACAAACCATACAAGAGATGAAACCACAACTTTCTCAACAATCACAATCTTAATCAATCACAATTTCCATTAACAATTCAAGTATCAAAAGTGCACAATTCTCAATATACATTACTATAAGAATTAAATATGCAAGAGATCATCTCAAGAAAACATTCACAATTTCGATATCAAAATTCTAGGGTTTAGCCAAAAATCATAATTTGTTGGAACAAGAAAAAATCTTAGATGAAAACATGATTTAATCCATAATAGAAATTTTGAAATCAATAATCTATGTATTTTTCACAATCAACATGTTTTTAGAAAACTAGGGTTTTGAAAATCAAGAACAATGTTTCTTGAACCCAAACATGTATTTTGTTCAAGACTGTGTTCCAATGATAAAGAAACCAAGAACTCATACATATTTATCATAGAATTATCAAGAAGATTGAAAACATACATATATAATACCCTAAGTTTCAATGAAAGAACTTGAGAAGAATTATCTACCTTGGTTCTGTAGTTTGTGTGTAAACCTAGCATGTTTAATTTATTTCCAAAGTGAGAATATCCCTTCAATCCTATGTTTCTTTTCTTCCCTCTTGCTCTCTAAGGTTGCCTAGGGTTGAAAACTGATGAAACATGGTTAAAGGGATGTCCTTATGGTATTTATAGGGTAAAAAATGGAGAAAAATCCTAAAACTAATTGGGACCATTTTTAGCGCAGCGTCCAAACGGTCCTTAGGTGTCCGGAAGGTTCAAAGCCACTATTTTTTATAAAAATAAAATTTTTGGGTAAGGAGTACCGTTCGGATGGTGCTTGGAGCGTTTGGACGAAGGCAACTTTCTGTTCCAACTTCAGGAGCAGTTTTCACTTAGAAGTCGATTCAGGAAATATTCGTGAAATACACTTTTGTAGCCCTTGACGTCTAGTTTCTACTTTCCACATATTAGCACCATTGGAGTTCAGATTAAAAATTTATGGCTAGGATACTAAAGTAGTGTCAAATTCTTTCCTACCCAAATCCTTTCTAAAATGCAGTTTAACTCTAAAATACTTTCTAACTTCTAATACACCTCATATTACCTCTTTTGAGTTTTCTTAACCTTCTGGATCCAATGAAATCCTTATTTTGACCAATAAATAGTTAGAAACCTACCTAATTACTATTCTCAACCTTAAACACCTTCAAAACTAAGTTTGACCTGAAAGTCAATTTGTCCAAAACTCAAACTTCATGATCAATCTTTTAACAATGATTCGATGTTTCTACAATCATTTTATTCATCCTAAGAGAAATATTAATTATTTAATTATAGTACGGGGTTTTACAATACCCATTTGAAAAGCTTGAGATGAAAAACTTAAATACAAACATGGTAGAATTTAGAATGTGTAACTAAAATTAAAATACACTTTCAATAAATGAGATTAAAGTGCATTGAATGAAGATTACAAGAGTATTCTAGCTTACAACAAGTGAAATGGGTAGAAGAAATGTAAAAATTGTAATTTCTCCCTCTAAAACTATGTCTTCCTCCTTTTGCTTCTCTTTCTAAAATGATAAATAATGCATTAAAAATGTCAAAGAGTCCCTTCATTTTTGTCCATGGAGGTCCTATAGCCTGTGTGTATGCCTTCCCATCAATGGGGGGCTGAGTCGATGCCTTTCACAGGCTAGGACAACCCTAGCCTACAACTTCCCAGGCTTCCACCTTCTCTATCTTCCTCATAAATGTTTGGGCCTCCAAAGTCCACCCCTGGGTGTAGGGAGGCATGTATGTGTGTAAGAAATGTCAGGGGACAAGTGGAAGAATCATAGGTGGGACTCCCAAGTGACAGAGCTTGAGTTGTAGGTTATTTGCCATTTCTATGCAAAACATCCTGAAAAGGTCAATGAAAACCTTTCGAAAGATTTTGGCAGGAACATAAAAAAAATAGTCCAGTGTCTCAAACCTTTCGGAAGGTCATTGTAAACCTTTTGGAAGGTTTATTCCAGTAGGCAAAACCTTCCGAAAGGTCTTGAGGTAGAACCACTCTAGTGGGCTAAACCTTTCGGAAGGTTGATGCAAACCTTTTGGAAGATTTTCTTCCAACTTGCTTTTTCTTGATTTCTTCACCTTCCAAGTCTCTCGTTAAGCCACTATGATGGGGGCTTAACTCAAGCCATATTCAACTCATTACCTACATTCACACATTAACATCATTTTAATTGTTTGATTCGTCACATTTCTCCCCAAATTCACGACAAAAGCAAGTATAAAAGAGTATAAAAGGCATACATAATATGCAATATTCTGTACTAATAAAGGTCCCTTGAGAGCAGGTAATAGTATTAGAGTCACACGAAGGGCAGCTCCGTATCATAAAACTGATCAAGCTTCGGGGCAAAGGAATCAAGCAGTTCGAGGAGTTGGGGTTACTCAAAATAGAGCAGTCACTAACCTGCGTTAATGCTTTGCATGTGGATGTTTTAGGCACTTCAAAAATAATTGTCCATCATTTCCATCAAAAACTAACCAGCCAACTAGACAACATAATGTGAACAAGCTCCCACCTCAGAGGCCACTACCATAGCAGAACCCTAGTGCAATTGTACCAACTAGTACCAATCTAGGGCGAGTCTTTGCAATGACTGAAACGGAGGATGGTCTCACCAATGTTGTGGTTGAAGGTATAATTTTACTGTATAATTCTTGAGCACGCATGTTATTTGATCTTGGTGCTACTCACTCGTTTATACGATTGTCATATGTTAAAACACTAGGATTGGATTGTGAAAACTTTGACAAGGAGTTGAATGTTGCCTTACCCATTGGAGAACAATTGGAAACCCTTAAGGTTTATCGGGGATGCATAGTTTGGATAGGGGAACAAGAGTTGAGGGTAGATTTGGTAGTGTTGGACATGCAAGGGTATGATGTGATCTTTGGAATAAAATTCTTGTTTGCATACCATGCGGTGATGGATTGTTTGCAAAAAAGGGTAGTGTTCCAATCACCGGGGGGAGTAGTATTCAACTTCACAAATGAGAGGAATGTCTTCCACCTTTTTCCCATGATGAGTAAACAGTTCTTATTGGCTAAGGTAGGAAGTAGTCTAAGCTTTCTTGCTAACTTAATGGGAGAGAAATAAGTTGACTCCCTACAAGAGTTGATATCTGTGGGGTTGAATTTTTTAGATGTATTTTCGAATGAGTTGTCTGGCTTACCATCTCAAAGAGAGATTGAGTTCACCATCGACTTGTAACCTAGAACATAACCTATTTCTATTGCACCCTATCATATGACATCTTTGGAGCTAAAGGAGCTAAGGAAGAAATTAGACCAGTTACTAGCAATTGGGTTTGTTCGCTTAAGCAATTCACCATGGGGAGCCCCGGTCCACTTTTTGAATAAGCATGATGAAACACTTCGATTATGCATGGACTACTGGAGGTTGAATTAAGTGACAATGAAGAATAAATATCCATTATCTCGAATTGATGAATTATTTGATCAACTGAGAGATTCTAAGTATTTCTCAAAGATTGATCTTCACACATGATACAATCAACTGAGGATCAAGGAGAAGGATATTCCTAAGATAGCTTTTCGTACCAGGTATAGTCATTTTGAATATACCATAATGCCGTTCATACTAACTAATGCTCCCGCAGCCATTATGGATTTGATGCACAGAGTAATCTAACCATATCTAGATCAGTTTGTTATTGTGTTTATTGATGACATATTGATCTATTTACGGATACAAGGGGAACATAAACACCATATTCAAGTAGTGCTACAAACATTAAGAGAGCATAAGTTATATGCCAAGATGAGGAAATGTGAATTCTGGATGGAGGAAGTGAAATTCATTGGCCACATTGTGTCAGAATGGGGCGTAGTTGTTGACTTCGCAAAGATTGAAGCAGTGATGAAGTGGGAACCATTGAGGAATGTGACATAAATACTTAGTTTTCTAGGCTTAGTAGGCTACTACAGCAGGTTTATGAAAGGGTTCTTAAAGCTAGCTATGCCAATGACCCACCTTACGAGGAAGGGGAAAAGATTCTTGTGGACTCAAGAGTATGAACTAGAATTTTGCACATTGAAGGAAAGGTTGAAATGCAAAAGAGACTCAACCCTAACATGAAAGAAGTAATTAGGAATGAAGTTTTAAAATTGCCAGATGTAAGGATCATTTATTATATAGTTGATAGTAAATGGGTGAGTCATACTTAGGTAGTCCCTCAGAAATTTGGAGTTATTGTAATGTCTAATGACAATAATGAACTTGTACCTACTAGGATCATAACTAGTTGGAGAATGTGCGTAGACTACAGGAAACTCAATTCTGTTATAGGAATGGATCACTTTCCCTTGCTCTTCATAGATCAAATTTTAGAAAGGGTAGTTGCACACCTATTCTATTGCTTTATAGATGGTTATTTAGGATATAATCAGATCAAGATTGCCCTAGAAGACCAAGAGAAAACCATTTTTACTTGACCTTTTGGCACATTTGATTATCGAAGGACGCCATTTGGACTTTGCAATGCACCCATGACTTTTCAAAGGTACATGCTAAGTATTTTTAGTGATATAGTTGAGCATTTTCTTGAAGTCTTTATGAATGATTTTATTATTTTTTGTGATTCTTATGATAACTGTAAATCTAACTTGGAAATTTTTTTGATTAGGTGTGAAGAGAAGAACCTAGTACTCAACAAGGAAAAATGTCACTTCATAGTTCAAAAGAGAATTGTTCTAGGTCACGTTGTATCTTTAGAGGGAATCCAAGTAGATAAAGCCAAAATTGAACTGATTTCCAATTTTCCTACCCCCAAGACCCTTAAGAATGTTAAATCTTTCTTGGGTTACACCAATTTTTATATGAGGTTTATTAAAGACTTTAGCTCAATATCTAGACTACTTTACCACCTCCTAGGGAAAGACATTTCTTTTCAATGGAGTGGGCTTTGCCAAGAAGCTTTTGATAAGCTAAAAGGCATGCTCACCACTTCTCCCATCATCCAACCCCTAGATTGGATTCTTCACTTTGAGATTATGTGTGATGCTAGTGATTATGCAGTTGAGGCTGTGCTAGGGCAACGTAATGATAAGAAATCACGTGTCATATACTATGCTAGTAAAACCTTAAATAGTGTACATATGAACTACTCTACTATAGAAAAAGAGTTGCTAGCAGTTGTATTTGTATTAGATAAGTTTAGGTTATATCTTATGGAATCACCTATTGTCATATTCATATACCATGTGTCCCTGAGATACTTCTTAACCAAGAAAGATTCAAAATCTAGGCTACTTAGGTGGATCCTCCCACTCCAAGAATTCGACATCACCATTAAAGATAAGAAAGGATTAGAGAACGTTGTTGTTGACCACTTGTCTATATTTCTGAATGATGCATCCATGGAGACAATGTCGATCAAGGATACAATCTCAGATGAACAATTACTATCTATTTTTTAATTACCTTAGTTTGTTGATATTGTGAATTTTTGTGTTGCAGATGAGATACCCACACATTGGAGTGCATAGGACAAGAGAAAATTTCTAGTAGAAGTAAGGAGTTTCTTTTAGGATGATCCATATCTCTTCAAATACTGACCTAGTCAGAACATTAGAATGTGTGTACTATTTTTTTTTCTATCAAAAAGGGAGAATTTCATTAACCACATAAAAAATCTATTCTGACATTTAAATCTGGTGACATGTTAAAAGGTACAAAATTTTTCAAGTATTAGATGAAATACATTACCAGAATGTTTGTACTAGATGTTCAGGTACAAAGCATACTCTCCTTTTTGTCATTCTAAAGCTTGTGGAGGCTATTTTTCAACTAGAAAAATAGTTGTAAAAATTTTGTAGTGTGGATTTTACTAGCCAACACTTTTTGGAGATGCACACAATTTCTGTAAAGCTTTCGAGCGATGCCAAAAGCTAGGAGGGATAACCCGTAGGAATATAATGCCCCTTAACCCTATTTGGATTATTGAAATCTTTGAATAAGGGCCATTGATTTCATGGGCCCATTACCTCCATCTTTTGGATATCTGTACACTTTAGTGACAGTTGATTATGTATCTAAATGGGTCGAGACTATACTGAGTAGACACAATGATCATAAAGCTATTTTAAAATTTTTAAAAGAAAATATTTTGTCACGATTTGATATACCTCGATCCATCACTAGTGATGCGGGATTGCACTTTTTTAATAAACCATTTGAATCATTACTAAAAAGAAATATAGTGTTACACACAAAGTAGCAACCCTGTATCACTCACAGACAAATGGGCAAGCAGAGCTTGTCAATCGAGAAGTTAAACACATTCTTGAAAAAATGGTTACCCCTGATTGAAAAGATTGTTCATTGGGACTAACCGATGCATTATGAGCTTACCATACTATTTTCAAAACTCTAATTGACATGTCTCTATACAGACTTATTTATGGTAAATATTGTTATTTACATGTGGAATTAGATCATAAAGTTTATTGGGCCATTAAAATGTTCAATTTTAGCTTAGACAAAGCTAGCTCTTTATGAAAATTATAGTTGAATGAGCCTAAAGAGATCAGAAATGAAGCTTATGAGAACTCTAAAATTAGCAAAGATCGGGTGAAAGTGTCATGAGAAGAATATTTTCTTCTAAATTGCATTTGTTTTATGGGAAGCTTAGATCTAAATGGACATGCCCCTTTATCGTCAAAGAAGTTTTTCCCTCTCTGGCGGTGGAGATTGAAAATCTCAAGAACGGGAATGTGTTTAAAGTAAATGACCAAAGGTTAAAACCATTCTTGGAAGGGGGAATCGTGGAAGTCGAATACATTGAGTTGGTGGATCCATAGTATGAATAATTACAGATAAATCAATTGAACTCTTGTATACTAATTTTTATTTTCCTCTTTTATTGTTATTTTTTTGTGTATTTGTTGAGTTTTATTTTTTAGGTTGATGCAAATGCAGCGTGCAGTATGTCTTACGTATTTTCTTATTGATTTAACTGTATAATCATCATTCATTGGGGACAATGCAATGTTTAAGTTGGGGGTGTATCACATTTCATATGATGTATGCACCCAATATTAAATGTTTATGTTTAGGATATAGTATAAATTTTTATTTTATTTGTGTGGTAGACATGTTTCATGGATCACAACAAAAAAATTTTAAGTCTAGAGATCAAAAACTTTTTCTATGTCAAAAATTTTCTAAGTCTAAAGGAGATTAACATTCTCTCATTCATGCATCCAAATGCAATGGAGTCATTAAAAAGAAAATTTTTGGGATGTTATTTCATTCACAGCCAGATGCAACTTTGACATGTCTGGACACTATCCCAAAGACTTATTCATGTACGGATACCAGTTTCTTGCATATGGATTATGGATGCAAGTTCCATAGAAAAAGAACACATTTGGCCGCAACTTTGACGCATATGGACGCATGTACCAGAGGTTTGAATGCATCTGGACGCAAGTAATGCACATCCGGACGCAATCCAAAATGAGTCCCCCAGAATCATTAATGTGTCTAGATGCAAGTAATGCGCATCAAGATGCATGGTTAAAATTCAAAAACTATGTGTCTTACGCTCGAACGTGACATAAAAAATATAAATATTGCTTTCGCCCTTCAGATTTTCAAAATCAAAAGTTCCAAAACCCTCGCTTCTCCTATGAATTCTCCTCTTTTGACTCTAATATCCTCTACGCTCAAGTTCTTGCTTGGATTCTCTTTGGGTTTTGTGCTCTTAGTCATCATCTAGCACTTTTTACCAATTATTTTTTTTGATTCAATGGCCCCACCAAGAGTGGCTTCATCAAAATGGCCTAGGACCTCTAAATCTACACCATAGCACTAGTACCACCTTTAGGGCAACAAGTAGAGGAGGAGACCTGTCAATTTTCAATGAACTCCATTTTCAGACTATTGAGTGCAGTGACAAGTTTGACCACCACTACTCTTCTAAGCCTTTTGCTTTAGACCAGGGGGGTGGTGAAATTGGGAGTTTTATGAATTTGGGAGTGACTTCTATCCTTCATGCTAGTTGGTGGGACAGGTTCATGTTGAAATTCAAGCATGGGGTGAAAATGATGGTCAGAGAGTTCTATTGCAATGGGATAGACTATGGAGATAAGAGTAAGCGGTAGAACTTTTCAGGTTGATGCAGGATTAGTTGCCTAAGTGGGGAGATTGACCCAGAGCTAGGTACCTCACCTTGAGTTCCCTGCATTGACTGATTTAGAGCTAGTGGCGAAGGAGTTAATGGGTGATCCTAAGTTTGTGTGGGTTGGGGATGACTGTTATTTGACTCAGGGGTAGCTCACTGAGAAATATAAATTTTGAACCTAATTTTAGTGCAGAATCTGATGCCCTTGTGTAGACACAATCAAGTTTACCCTAAGAGAGCTAGAATTTTGCATGCTATTGGGACTGGTTTGTCTACCTCCCTAGTTTTATTATGTTAGATATGAGGAAGGGAGTAGTGGATGAGACAAAGCCATCTTTGTCATTTGCTTGTTTAGTATCCTGTATTTTTATTGAGAAGGGGGTCAATATTGACCTCGACCCCAACATGGAGAGGACCACAAATGTTACCATTCTGAACACTAGATCACTGCTTAAGAGCAAAAATGTTATAGGTGTTGCTTGAGCCTAGGGTGAGGCTCAAGCAGATACTTATGAAGGTACCTAAATAGGTGCATAGCAGATCCTAATAGAGGAGCAGGTGAACCAATTTTTGAATTTTGATGAGGAGGAAGAGGAGTCAATTGATGAGGAGACTGACACTCATGCTGATGGACAACTATTTTTTGAGATATTGCGAGGTTAAAGGTTTATGGTGAAGGGGCAGAAGGCCTTAGCTGAGGCTCAAAGAGAGATGAGAGAGCAGTAAAGGCTGACGAGGGCACATGAGGTGTTTTTTAGGAGCTTTAGACAGAGTTCTTGTGATCTTCTGGTCCTTCCTCTTAGAGTGTCTTAGTTCCTATTCTTTGATCTTAGTGATCCCTATGTTTTTAGTCTTTGTGTCTTTAGTTTTATGATATATTGAACACAATGTCTACTAATCAATGCATGTAGTAATTAGTTGAGTTAAGGCTTGATTAGACCACATTTGAATCAGTGTTTAATTTTAAGTTCCAATTTAATGAAAAGTCATTTATTAGTACTATATGCATTTAGTTTTTATTTAAATTTGATGATTGGTTGTCAAATATTTAAATTATATTTTTATGCATAAATGGACATCCAGTATGAGAATAATTAGCTTCGCTAAAATTTGCAACTGTTTAAGCATCACATAGAATTTCACTTTATATTCATGCATCACGTATTATGTTCCTATAAAAACTCACAATTTGTTCACTTTAGACTTTACCAAGTTTGAAGTTTGTTAGGTGATTTTTACCTTGAAAAATTGAAACACATAGTGGAGATGCATAAAAAAAACCCTATGAGTTTGATCCAATCTTTTTTGGAGGGTTATTTACATTTAGTCAACAAAAAATTATTTTGTTAAGCTAATTTCCTTGAATAGTCTCATTAGTTTTGTTGTGGTCAATGTTAATATTGTGAATGATTACTTGACTTTGAATTATTTGCATATGAAGTGTGTTACCAAGAAATTTTGAGATATGATTTTAGGTTATTTTTGATAAAATTTGTGCAATAGCCTTATTATTTGTGATATTAACCTTAGAAGCCATTTCAGCCTTTTTGACAAAATCTTCTTTTATCAAACCACATAATATAATCAAGCCAATAATGTGATATAATATCTTACCCTTGGTTATTCCGAGATTGAGCTTTCATTGTTTATGTAAGTGGGAGAGATGTTGGTTGAGAAATGATCAGAGAAAAGTGAAATTTTGCAAATTGTGAATACTTACATGTGAAGGTTTGCTACAAGAGAGAGAGAGAGAGAGAGAAATAGAGAGTTTGGTTTAAAAAAATCAAGCTGAAAGGAAAGAAAAACAAAATGTCTAGTTTTGAAAAAAAAAATCAAATTACAAGCATGTATTTGAAAAGAAAAAAAATATAAGCAAGTGTTGTGAATTGTGCTTCTAAGTGATGGTGAGTGAAGGGCTACGGAAAGATATATGGTTGTGTAATGTATTGATCTCTTGGAATAATATTTTGAACTCCTGAATATCCTTCAATTCAAAACCCTAATTTTAACTCCCTAGAAATAGACCTATCTAATCTCAAGGGTGTATTGGTTGATCCATACCTTGTCTAAATAAGGAAGGGAATGTCAGTTATTTTCTTATTATGTATTGATTTCCTTTTATAAAACTATGTCAAATCCCTTTCTTGTATATTGTGGTTGTTTCAATGGGAACATGTGAGAATTATTTTCTTTTAATTTAAATATATTCTTCTCACATGTGTAACTTGAGGGAACTGTCACATGAGTTTATATAGAAATATGATAAGTGCATACATTTATATAGTGACTAGTTATATATTTTGCTTTACGCGTGCTTATAAAAAACTTGCATCTTAGAGTTTCTGATTTGTGATGGCAATTAGTGATAAAAATCTGTTATTCAGGAATTTAATGAGAAGTTGATGTTTGTGGGTATCATCTCTGAAAAACCCTCACGAGACTATACTCGTCCACTATGGAGAACTTAGGGGTTTCAAAACTTATTGCATTTGCTTAATACAATTGTAAGTCCTATGAAAGTGGATATATATTTAGTTTATTTTATTCTGTTATGTTTTACTAGGGACTAGCAAGAACTAAGTTGAACGGTGTGATCAGCCATGAAATATGCTTAATTGTTCAATTATATGTTGTTTATTTGCATAGGATTGCAAGTTAAATATTCGTGATTGATAATTTTCAAATTTTAACTCTACTTTCGTAGCACTTATTTGTTTTCCAGGTAAATAGGACAAAATATAGAGGCTAGAGTGTAAATATGAAGATTGGAAAAGACTTTGGTCGCTTGGAATAAAGAAGGGGAAGAAAAATCGAGACTAATAGTCACGTTCAGACACCAATCTGTAAACCCCACATTTTTATCTTTATATATGTATAGAAAGTAATTATTTCTTTTGAAATGTTAATATGGTAAAATTCGAGTAAATAGTAGTTAAAACTTAGTTTCAGCTTGTAAATGTATGAAATCCTTTGTAATAGAATTTGTATCAACTATGTTTGATGTACAAATATATGTTGTATAAGTTTGAGTTGGTTTTGGATAGTTGTGGAATGGGTTGGAAATGAAGAAGGAAGGATTTGTAGAAAAACAGACAAAACCTTCCGGAAGGTCAATGAAAACCTTCCGAAAGGTTAATGTAAATTTTTATCTAGTAGGCAAAATCTTCTGGAAGGTTGATGAAAACCTTCCAGAAGGTTAATGAAATTTTTTTTTCCGGAAGGTTAATGTAAATGTTTGTCCAGTGGGCAAACCTTCCAAAAAGTCGATGAAAAACCATCCGGAAGGTTTTCCAAAAATTTGAATTTTTAAGTCGCAAACAGCCGGCCTTCCATTCACTATAAATACTTAAGGACAACTCCTTTAGCCCCATTTCAACATCTCTAACCCTAGGAAACCTCAGAGACGAAGAAAGAGAGGGAAAAACACAAGATCAAAGGGGATTTGCACATTGGTTTGGATCAATCCCTAGTTTTTCAAGAACACCAAGGTAGGGGTTTTCTTCCATTCTTGTCCATTGAGGTTAGGGCTTGTATATATGTATTCTTTGACTCTAAATTTTATACAAATGTTATGAAATCCTCATTTCTTGGTCTTCTTGTAATTATTATCATATTTTAAACAAAGTTAGGGTTGAATACCCATAAAATCTCTTTTCTTGATTTTGAAACCCTAGTTTTCAAGAGAGATGGATTTTCCTCTTGATTATTCCTTTGTTCTTGATTTCGAAACCCTAGTGCTTTGTGTCGAGTAATAAAATGATGTTGTGATGATCTCTTGTTTATTTTCTTAAATTGTTCTTTTGTTTACAAATTGTGAAATTTGGAGATTTTGGATTTCCTTGTGATTGGGAAAATGTTTGTTATTGAATCTCATGTATGGTTGTTGTGATGACCTTGAATTACATTCGAGCATTGTCGTAGAGTGTTAGAGGTTAGTCTATCCCAGTGGGGGTGAAATAGTTTTATAACACTTGTAGTGGTTTGTTGTTTGTGAGAGCAACCATTATTGTTCACGTAAGTTCGAGGCTGAGGGTTGGTATACCTTTCCTGGGAAGGATTCGTCAATGTCGTGAGAGACGGAATACGCCCTTCCTAAATGTTTGGAATTGTGTGATTGTGGTGGGTGAACGAGGTAGAATCGGGGTGTAGATTCATTGGAAACAACCAATATACATGAGAATATGGGATGATGCTATTGAATGATTTATTGATCTCTACCACTCCGACATGTTTATTCTTTTCCTTTAAATTATTGAGATTGCGTACACTTGAGATCAAATAAATTGTCACTATTTTATTTCAAGTTATATATGCTATTTTGAAAAGTGAGACCGAACTGTTTTATATGTTTTCTAAACCTTGTTCGAGATTGAGAGAATGTTGCTACAGAGCTTAGTGCTCACCCCCTACAAACTATATATTTTTCAGATTATGGTGTAGAGGAGGTGCTCGGAGTTGAAGAGCCGATACATTGGGAAGCTCCACTAGACGGGCTTGTGGATCCTGAGGTGGATGTCTAGGGATATACTCTTCTAGGTGCTAGACTAGGAAATTTCTTTTGAGATTATGTAAAGGCTAATCTTTTGTTATTCCGCTGCAAGTTTAAATGTGATTCTTTTGGGATATAATAGCCATGTTTTGGCATATTCTTTTGGGAATGATGTTGTAAATATTACATTTGATGAATGGAATCTCTTTATTGATGGATTTTATTAGTTGCTCTCATGATGTAAATGAATTTCAATTGTAATGTCATCTAAGGTAGATTTTGGGGCGTTACAAATCTTGGTATCAGAGCATAGACTTTAGGTCTTACATGGGAGCTGTAGGTTATGGATTACCCTTAGAGAGTTAGGATTAGGTTGAATGAAATTGTTGATATAAATTGTACACACGTCTTATGCTTTAGATTAAGGTGATAGTTAGGATGTCTTGTACATCAAGGAAACTAAATTGTGAATTGATGTGTAGGATGGACAGTGGACGTGGGCGTGGTCGTGGTCGTGGAGGTCAAGCAAACCCACCACCACCACCACCACCTCCTGATGCTATGAACGGTATATACCAATGCCTACGGGAGCTAACCACTTTGGTACAACACCAGAATGGGAACAACAACCACAATGGCGGGGTTGATCCATTAGCTCAAGTCTCGGGCAATGGGAACGAAAATTGAAGGATGGTAGTTCTTCAAGAATTCTTACAGCAACACCCACCTACTTTCTAAGGAAGCTCTAATCCCTTGGATGCGGATATGTGGATTCATCGGGTGAAGAAGATATATGAGGGTATGGGGGTTGCCGAGGACTTGCGGGTTGGTTTGGCTACATACCTGTTAGAGGGGGAGGCCGACCATTGGTGGGATTCGGTAAAGAGGATAAGGAATACGGATACTCTAACGTGGGAGGAGTTCGACCAAATCTTCCAAGATAAATACTTTCCTAAATCAGTCAGGGACAGGATGAGTGAAGATTTTCTCACTCTATGACATGGGAGGATGACCGTGACAGAGTACGAGAGGAGGTTTGATGAGCTATCCAGCTATGTCATGGAGTTCATATCTACTGAGGCCAAGAGGGCCAAACGCTTTGAGTAGGGCCTGAGGCCTGCCATCAGGAATAAGCTAGTGGCTCTCAAGATCCGGGATTTAGTTGGTAGAGCTGCACTGGTGGAGAAAGACATGGAGGACCACCAGCGACGACAGAACTTGGCAAGGGAAAGTCCGATCTGGAAGGGTGCTAGTAGTAGTGGAGTACCGAGGGTGGCACCATATTGTCGCCCCAATCAGGCAGGTGGACAGAGATTTCAAATAGCTCGAGGAGCTGGAGGCATACCAGAGAGGATAGTCACGGACCCACATCAATGCTCGCATGTGGAGGTGTTGGGCACTTCAAAAGTAACTGCCCATTGCTTCCCCCAAGAACCAATCAAGCAGGTGGGCAAGTAAATGCAAACAAGCCACCCCCACCGAAACCATTACATCAGAGACTGCTAGGAGCTATAGCACCCGGTGGCACCAATCAAGGGAGAGTGTTTGCTTTGACTTAACCAGAGGAAGATGTTTCTAATGCCGTTGGGGAAGGTATTGTTGTTCTCTACAATTCTTGGGCCCGAATTTTATTTGATCCCGGTGCTACTCATTCATTCATACACACTATATATGCTCCTAATTTGGGATTGGACTTTGGGAAGCTAGAACATGCCTTGAGTATTAACATGCCTATGGGAGAATGGTTGGATACTTGAAGGGTGTGTAGAGGGTGTGTGCATCGAATTAGGGAGCAAGAATTAATCATAGATTTGGTTGCGTTAGACATGAAGGGGTATGACATAATATTTGGGATGAACTTGTTGTCTACCTTTCGGGCGGTAATGGATTATTTTCGTAAACGAATTTCCTTTCAATTACTGGCAGGTGTAGTTTTCAGTTTCAAGAATAATCAAAATTCTTCCCATCTATTTCCTACTACGGGTAGTAGATTCTTGAAAGCTAAAGTGGGGAACAATTTGAGTTTCTTGGCCAGCTTAATGGGTGATGATCATGATAATTTCCAATCCGACGTGGTAATGATTGTGTTGAATTTTTATGATGTCTTTCCAGACGAACTACCAGGGTTACCCCCACAGAGAGAGATTGAGTTTACCATTGATCTCTATCCAGGAATCGAACCCATATCCATTGCTCCTTATAGAATGACACCTTTGGAGTTAAAGGAGCTAAGGAAGCAGTTGGACCATCTCTTGACCATTGGGTTTATTCGCTTAAGCACTTCACCTTGGGGAGCCCTGGTTCTCTTTGTGAAGAAGCATGACGAAACACTTGGGTTATGCAAGGACTATCGAAGGTTGAATCGGGTGACAGCAAAAAATAAATATCCATTGCCAAGGATCGATGATTTATTTGATCAGCTAAGGGGTTCTAAGTATTACTCCAAGATTGATCTTCGCACGGGGTACCATCAACTGCGGATCAAGGAGGAGGATATTCCTAAGACAGCTTTTCGTACCCGGTATAGTCATTGTGAATATACGATTATGCCATTTGGATTGACTAATTCTCCAGCAGCCTTCATGGACTTGATACACAGGGTATTTCGGTCGTATATAGATCAATTTGTCATTGTGTTTATTGATGACATATTAATCTAGTCACGGACACAAGAGGAACATGCACGCCATCTCTCGATTGTGCTACAAACATTGAGAGAGCACAAACTGTATGCCAAAATGAGTAAATATGAGTTTTGGATGAAGGAAGTGAAATTCCTAGGCCATGTGGTATCGGAACAAGGTGTAGCTATTGACCTCTCAAAGATTGAAGCCGTGATGAAATGGGAACCACCGAAGAATGTGACCGAAGTACGTACTTTCTTGGGCTTAGCGGGCTATTATCGGAGGTCTGTGGAAGGGTTCTCCAAGCTAGCGATGCCAATGAGAAGCCTTACGAGGAAGGGAGAGAAATTTGTGTGGACCCAAGTGTGTGAACAAGCTTTTCGCACCTTGAAGGAAAGGTTGACAACAACGCCTGTTCTCATTATTCCGAGCAAAGAGGAAGGATATGATGTTTACACCGATGCTTTATTATGAGGCTTGAGATGTGTGCTCATGCAAGGGGGTAAGGTAGTTGCTTATGGCTCGAGACAACTAAAGATCCATGAGCAAAATTATCCTACCCATGATTTAGAGCTTGTTACTGTAGTTTTTGCTCTTAAGTTGTGGAGGTGTTACCTTTATGGAGAAAAGTTCCAAGTATTTTCAGATCATAAAGCCTCAAATATATCTTCACATAGAAAGACTTGAACCTTCGACAACAAAGGTGGATAGAATATCTAGAAGATTACGATTTCACACTCAACTACCATCCGGGGAAGGCGAATGTAGTAGCAGATGCACTGAGCAGGAAGTCTTAGGGTGAGATCAATGTTCTTGCTATTCATAGGTGGAAGATGATTGATGCTTTGGAGAAGTTTGACCTATTGGTGGGCAAACAGGAGGATAGACCATGCTTGTTTAATCTTGTAGCTCAACCAATCCTCCAACAAAGGATTATGGAATTGCAATGATTAGATACAGAGTTGGAAAATGTCCAGGGTAGATTGGAGAGGAATAAGATGATTGAGAACTGGAAAATACGTAATGATGAGTTACAGTTTCGTGGTAGACTATGTGTACCCAACAATAACCAAGTACGAGAAGAGGTGTTGGGTGAGTGCCATCGTTCAAAACTCTCCATACATCGGGGGAGTACCAAGATGTATAGAGAAATGAAGCGTCAATATTGGTGGAAAGGAATGAAACAAGAGTGGCTAAGTATGTTTCAAAGTTCGCGGTATGTCAGCGAGTGAAGATTGAGCATCAAAAACTCGAAGGACTACTACAGTCCTTGCCTATTTCGGAATGGAAGTGGGATTACATCACCGTGGACTTCATGTCTAGCTTTCCACGAACTTCATGAGGGCATAATGTCGTATGGATCATTGTTGATAGACTCACCATGTCTGCTCATTTCTTGAGTATGAAGACCACTGACACATTAGAGACCTTGTAGAGCAAGCTGTATATTCGCGAGATTGTTAGATTACATGGAGTTCCGCTATCTATTGTTTCAGATCGTGATTCTCGTTTCATGGCTCAATTCTGGCAAAGTCTACAATGAGCCATGGGGACAGAGTTACATTTTAGCACCGTCTTTCATCCTCAAAGGGATGGCCAATCCGAGAGGGTGATACAAATTTTGGAGGACATGCTACGACCTTATGTGTTGGACTTCAAGGGAAGCTAGAATGATCATTTACCATTGGTGGAGTTTGCCTATAACAATAGTTTTCAATCCAGCATTGGCATGACACCTTATGAAGCATTGTACGGGAGACCATGTAGGTCACCGACTTGTTGGCTAGAAGCTGAAGAGAGTAGTTTGTTTGGGCCAGAGATTGTTCGGGAGACTACAAAGAAAATTCAACTCATCTGGGAGAGACTACGCATGGCTCAAAGTAGACAGAAAAGATATGCGGATAGAAGACAAAGACCCTTGGAATTCCAAGAGGAGGACTATGTATTCCTCAAGGTGTCACCCAAGAAGGGAGTGTTTAGATTTGGCAAGAAAGGAAAATTAGCTCCAAGATACATCGGACCCTTTGAAGTGATCAAGGTGGTAGGCAAAGTGGCGTATCAACTTCAGTTACCAGCTCAGTTGTCAAGGGTACATGACGTGTTCCATGTGTCAATATTGAGAAAATGTCAATCTGGTACCACACAGGTTGTGGATTTGGAAGATATTGAAGTTTAAGACGGAGCAACATATGAAGAACAACCGATGAAGATTCTCGATACCAAGGAAAAAGTGCTTTATAAAAAAGTCATCCAACTGGTAAAAGTCCTGTGGCAAAATCATGGAGTGTAGGAAGCTACTTGGGAACCCGAGCTGGAGATGCGAGAGAAGTACCCTTATTTATTCGCTACTTGAGGCGAGTTTCGAGGATGAAACTTTGTTTAAGGGGGGTGGATTGTAAACCCCACATTTTTATCTTTACATATGTATAGCAAGTAATTATTTCTTTTGAAATGTTAATATGGTAAAATTCGAGTAAATATTAGTTAAAACTTAGTTTTAGCTTGTAAATGTTTGAAATCCTTTGTATAGAATTTGTGTCAACTATGCTTGATGTACACATATATTTTGTATAAGTTTGAGTTGGTTTTGGATGGTTGTGGAACGGATTGGAATGGATTGAAAATAAAGAAGAAAGGATTTGTAGAAAAACAGGCAAAACCTTCTGGAAGGTCGATGAAAACCTTTTGGAAGGTTACTAAAAATGTTTTTCCAGAAGGTCTATGAAAAATCTTCCGGAAGGTTTATGTAAATGTTTGTCCAGTGGGCAAACCTTCTGGAAGGTAGATGAAAAACCTTCCAGAAGGTTTTCCAAAAATATGAATTTTTAAGTCGCGAACAGTCGGCCTTCCTTTCACTATAAATACTTAAGAACGACTCCTTTAGCCCCATTTCAACATCCCTAACCCTAGGAAACCTTAGAGAGGAAGAAAGAGAGGGAAAAACACAAGATCAAAGGGGATTTGCACATTGAATTGGATCAATCCCTAGTTTTTCAAGAACACCAAGGTAGGGGTTTTCTTCCATTATTGTCCATTGAGGTTAGGGCTTGTATATATGTATTCTTTGACTCTAAATCTTATACAAATCTTATGAAATCATCATTTCTTGGTCTTCTTGCAATTATTATCATATTTTAAACAAAGTTAGGGTTGAATACCCATAAAATCTCTTTTCTTGATTTTAAAACCCTAGTTTTCAAGAGAGATAGATTTTCCTCTTGATTCTTCCTTTGTTCTTGATTTCAAAACCCTAGGGCTTTGTGTCGAGTAACAAAATGTTGTTGTGATGATCTCTTTCTTATTTTCTTAAATTGTTCTTTTGTATTACAAATTATGAAATTTGGGGATTTTGGATTTCCTTGTGATTGAGGAAATGTTTGTTATTGCATCTCTTGTATAGTTTTTGTGATGGACATGAAATACATTCGAGCACTACTGTAGAGTGTTAGAGGTTAGCCTATCCCAATGGGAGTGAGATGGTTTCCTAACACTTGTAATGGTTTGTTGTTTGTGAGAGCAACCACTATTGTTCACGTAAGTTCGAGGCTGAGGACTGGTATACCTTTCCTGGGAAGGATTCTTCAATATCGTGAGAGATGATATATGCCCTTCCTAAATGTTTGGAATTGTGTGATTGTGGTGGGTGAACGAGGTAGAATCGGGGTGTAGATTCATGGGCAACAACCAACATATATGAGAATATGGGATGATACTATCGATCTCTATCACTCCGACATGTTTATTCCTTTCCTTTAAATTATTGAGATTGCGTACACTTGAGCTCAAATAAATTGTCACTATTTTATTTCAAGTTATATATGCTATTTTGAAAAGTGAGACCGAACTGTTTTATATGTTTTCTAAACCTTGTTCGAGATTGAGAGAATGTTGCTACAGAACTTAGTGCTCACCCTTTACAAACTATATATTTTTCAGATTATGGTCTAGAGGAGGAGCTCGGAGTTGAAGAGCCGATACATTGAGAAGCTCCACTAGATGGGCACGTGCATCCCGAGGTGGATGTCTAGGGATATACTCTCCTAGGTGCTAGACTAGGAAATTTCTTTTGAGATTATGTAAAGGCTAATCTTTTGTTATTCCACTGCAAGTTTAAATGTGATTCTTTTTTGATATAATTGCGCCAAGTTTTTGCATATTCCTTTGGGAATGATGTTGTAAATATTACATTTGATGAATGAAATCTCTCTATTGATGAATTTTATTAGTTGCTCTCATGATGTAAATGGATTTCAATTGTAATGTCATCCAAGGTGGATGTTGAGGCGTTACACAATCACAGGCATTCAGACGCGAGTTCCAAAGAACAAGTCCCATTTGGATGCCAGTTCACACACCTGGACGACATTTATAGAGAGAAAACCACATTTGGATGTAAGTTCCATTCATTTGGACGCCAATTACAAAAGATATGGTGTGTCCAGACATCATTTCATGCATTTGGACGTGATTTATAGAAGGTTTGGTGCATTCAGATGGAGAAACAGCGCATCCGTAAATAGTAAATAAAATTGCAATACGAAGCCATGCGTCCAGGCAACGTCTCCAGACGTGAGAGATAGATTCGGCTGATTGATATTGTCTTTGATTTCAATTAGGTTTTTACTTCCTAATCCGGTTATAAATACTTGTAAACCCTGATTTAGGGAATTATTCTGTTCTCAGCCTCTCTTTCATAGATTTTGTTTTGTTTTCCTATGGATTTCTAAATCCCCAACTATAACTTAGGGGAGATACTTTTAATAAAGCATGGTATTTATTTTTGATACAATGTCCTTCGATATATGATTTCTTCTCTTAATTAATTCATGTCTTTTAGTAAAGTTTTTGCTCTGTAAAATCTCTTGATTCATTATCCCATGTACATCAAATGTTTGGGATTCATTACAAGTCAAATAACTAGTTTTGCATACTTGGATTAATTATTTAGAATTTTCATAAAATACTTGATTTCTTGTTTGCAATAACAAGAGATTTTCTTTCTTGGAGATCTTTATTCATCGTTGACTTCGGACACAGTGAATGCTTGTAATATACAATTAAATACTAATTTTTATTCAAATAATTTATCCCTTATACCTTTGGATTTTTTTTCAATATTATAACTGATAAATCTACCAATCTACCAATTAAGATCACTAATCAGTTGATTCTTGATTGAGTTTGAAAACTGCATCATAAATAATTAATATGTGGAGTTGGAAAGGGATCCCTGATGCTTTAATTATTCTCAACTACTATTTTAAACCAAAAATTTACTATCCTTTCGAACAACCAATTTTCTCAAACAATATTTAAAAGAAATTTTACTTTTAATTTTCTTTTTGCTCTAAATCATTCATCAATACCCTATGGCACTATCTCAGACTTCTGAGTTTTATTACTTCACAACAACCTAAGCTTGGGCATTGGTATCTTTAAGTTGGAGCAATGAGAACACCATTGATTCGCACTATTTCATGATTTAATTTATATTATATTATAAACTCAAGTATAAGTGGTCAAATTGTAGTTTTCTCGATTTTAAGTCCAAGTATCGATCCCACGAAGAGTTTTAATAATTTGGAAACGAAATAAAATAGTTAAATTGCCAATTCGAGTAGGACAACATGTGATAGCTTGTGATGTGAGCTTAGATTGATAACTAGTCTAAATAAACAGTTATGTGCAGATAGAGTAAGACTATAATAAAAAGTATCATTCAGTTCAAGGATCTCATATGCGTTATATTGGTTAAATACTAGAAATGCTACCTTACAACAATTAACTTCCATGTTACTGGCAAGTTAATTGTAGGTCTGATGTATATAAACCATCACACAACAACTTCTTAGGTTAGCTGGTGGTATCAATGACAACTGATTAATCCAAGCATACCAGAAGGATAAGATATTTATGAGGAATACTTAAATTATTCATTTGTCTTCATAATAGTAGGCGCATATATAATAAACCATAACATAGCCACTTCTTAAGTCAACTGCTGGCAGTAGTCATAACACAACAACTTCTTAGGTTAGCTGGTTATAGATATGTCAATTGACTAATCCAAGCAAACCAGAAGGACAAGTCATTCATGAGGAATACTTGAATTATTCATTTGACTCTATCTGTGATATATATATATATATATACCAGTTAAACATCCTCATGAATGTCATGGTTGTTACACTGGCAATATTATCCTTTACACCAGTTAAACGATCTAAGTAATCCAGAATGATCATTTAGGTTTTGTACCATGCATCAGTTAACATCGTCAGCGTTTCGATGGAGGATAAATCATACTGATAGGAATGTCGTGGTTGTTTTACCAACAGGTTGATGATGCACTGATGACATATTTCCAGGCACAGCACCGAAAGTACGTACATCACTGCATCATGCATGAAGCATATAATTCATAGATATATAAATATATAAAATATCAGCATTTTTCATAATTTAATCAGTATTATACATATGTTTACCTCTCACTAGAGGATATACGGAACTACTCATGCCCCATTGCTACAGATAAACAAGGAAAGTAGGTAGTTTTCATTATAACTAGAATTAAAATACAGAAATTAAAATGTCTTTGTAATGCCCTAAAATCCCCCTTGGACGGCATTACTAATTAAACTATTCACACCATGAGAGCAACTAACAAAATCCATAAAAAGGTAAATTTCATTCATCATACATAACATCTACAACATCACCCAAAAGAATATGCCAAACCATGGCATCTACATCAAAAAAAAGTATGTCAAAATATAGTAATTACAACTCAAAATCAAACATAAAACTTGCAGTGGAATAAACAAAATAACATCTATCCATTGTATCAAAATGCAACTCCTAGTCTAGGACATGGAGAAATCAATTCTAGACATCCCCCTCAGGATCCACGCTTCCATCCAATGGCGCTTCCCAAGCTACCTGCTCATCACCTCTGAGTTCTTCCTCCATACCGAAATCTGAGAATAAATATTGTTTGTAGGGGGTGAGCACTAAGATCTATAGCAACATTCTCCCAAACTCGAAAAAGGTTTGGAAAACATATAAAGCAGTCCGGTCTCACTATGATATATAACTTGAAATAAAATAGTGACAATTTATTTGATCTCAAGTTAACGCAATGACAATAAGTTAAATGAAAGGAATAAATATGTTGAAGAAATCAATTAATCATTCAATAACATCATCCCATATTCTCATGTATGTTGGTTGTTTCCCATGAATCTACACTACGATTCTACCTCGTTCATCCATCATAGCCACAAAAACTAATTTAGGAAGGGCGTATACCGTCTCCCACGGCATTGACGAATCCTTCCAAGGAAAAGTATATCATCCCTCAGCCTTGAACTTACGTGAATAATAGTGGTTGCTCTCACAAACAATAATCCACTACAAGTGTTAGGCAACAATCTCACCCCCACTAGGATAGACTAACCTCTAACACTCTACGGCAGTTCTCGAATGCAATTCAAGTCCATCACAACAAACCATACAAGAGATGCAATACCAACCATTTTTCTCAAATCACAAATAAATCCAAAAATCCCCCAATTTCATAAGTATTTTTCCAATATAGCATCTCAAGAAAAATAAGCAAGAGATCATTAAAAGATATACTTTTATTGTTCCAAATAAAGCACTAAGGTTTTTGAATCAAGAACAAAAGAATATTAAGAAGTAAAATCCCTCTTTCTCAAAAAAAAACTAGGTTTTGACATCAAGAACATGAATTTCTATGGTTATCAAATCAAAAGATATGCTTTTATTGTTCGAATAAATCCCTAGAGTTTTTGAAATCAAGAATAATGAGATATCAAGAAGGAAAATCTATATCTCTCAAGAAACAAGAGTTTTGATGTCAAGAACAAGGATTTTATGGTTATCAAACCATAACTTCCTTCAATACATGGCAAGGTTTGCAAGAACAACAACAAACAAGGATTTCAATACATATATATGTAATATTAAGAGTCAAAACATGTATATATATAAATCCTAGCATCAATGGACAAGATTGGAAGAAACCCCTACATTGAATCAAAGGTTCCAAGTAAAGCCCAAGCTCTAGAGACCTCCTTCCTCCCTTTTCTTTCTTCCCTAATCTTCCCCTAGGGTCCAAAGAGAGTTGTGGTGAGAGTGCAGTGAAAGAATGGAAGAAAATGGTAGTAAAGTGGTGCTTTAAAGCCCAGAAATCCCAAATTTTACTGTTCACAAGGCTAAAAATTACATTTTTCTCAAAAATTTCAGTTTTGACATTAAATATCTCCAATTTGATCCCTATGACTACCCTAAGGTTTTAGGACGTTCCGGATTCATTTTTAATGTTATTTTAAACTAAAAATATTTCATTTTATGATTTATCTTTATACTAAAATAATTTACACCCGAAACACTAAAATTTTTATTTTATTCCTTCGAACCGCTCTTAATAAAGGTTTAAATCGATTGAACCATCCCAGGTCCAACATAACATCCTTGGTACTCTATTATTGTCCATTTATAACATTTGAAGGAAAGAATACTTAGTCCCAAAGCATTGGCAACTTAGGCACTAGTACCCACACCATTTGGTGGAAGTACCTCGGTTTTCCTCCTCTTTGACCATGATCCACTTCGAATCTGAAGCAGTTCAAAACATGAAAGTTGTAGATCCGGATGTCCTCCATATTGTGTCACAATTTCAGCTCAATCGTATGGTTGGCGCAAATTTGATAAAAATTCTACAAAACATGGTCCAGAGTAGACAGTACTGGTACACAATACCGGTACACTTTAGCTTCTGGTGTTCACAGTACTGGTACTCAGTACCGGTACGCTGCCCAGAACACCTGATTTTTTATTTCCAATCTATTTCAAACCCTTCCAACACCAACCCAAACTTATACAACCTAAATTTGTTCATCAAATATAGTTGGTACAAGTTCTATTACAAACGATTTCATATATTTACCTAGGTTTTACCATATTAGCATTTCAAAAAGAAATGATTACTTGCTATATAAAGATAAGAGTGTGGGAGTTTACAATCTACCCCTCTTAAAGAAAGTTTCGGCCTCAAAATTTAATCGCCAAGTTAGTCTATCTAATTCTCATTTGGCCATGATGTTGCCACTTCTATTCATCCTATAAACATCAAGTCAAGATTAAAATAAAACATCATATCTTAATTTTAAATCCATCCCTTCAACTTATACCGTCACTACAATTAGTGAAGTCCCCAAGTTTACCTTCATTCACTACTTTTGATTATTCTTTATACTCAATAATTACATGTGATTGTCTAAACTAATCTCATATCATGCATAATTGCTAGATCTTCAACTTATTTCCTATTCATCGGATATCACTTCTCTTTTGAATTTATCAATCATTTTAAAAATCTCATATGTTGCTTTTTACATGTAGCTTATCCATAAGCATTTCACAACAACCAAATTCAATTTCATTAATGGGATTACTCATCATTCCTATACCCAAATTACGTTATAATCCAAAACTTAGCAATGCCATTACGACAAGATCTACGACGATTCCTTAAATAGATGTATCATTCTTAATGACTTTGTTTCTCACTAGACTAGAGAAACTCACAATACTTAAAATCTAATAATACTTCACATCCTATAAACACTTATCAATTTTGGTAGTTCGGTGGACATCGCAAGATTTCCAACAATTATAACCATCAAACTATACACCAAGTTTTCCAAGAAATTGAATCTCACTCTTCAAGCTTATACTCTCTACATTCACCACTGTAACCGTAACTAATGGTTAATTCCACTAATATTGAATCTAATCCAATGGCTCGCTACGCACTTTGATATAAATTAACATCACCAAGTCCCAGATCAACTAGCCACAAGATAAGAATTCCTATTGGTTTGAAAGTTTTGAGAAGATATGTCAAATTCTACCAAAGTGTACAATTGAAATCTAACCACATTTATCCTCCAATTATAGCTTCAAAATTGTACACACCAATGATCCATCTAATCCATTCAAAGGAAATTTTAGTAATTAAGTAACTATTATAAGTATGCTGAGTGTCAAGTTATATCTCCAAGATATTTGCTCTCTGTAAAATCTCATAAATTTAAACTTTTGTAAACAAGGGCAAAACGATAATTTTTGTCGCTACAGTACAGGTTGAAAACTTGAATTTTTTTAAATCTTAGATGATGAAACGGACCTCACCATTGGATTCTTCTCACTAAATCTAGTTACCACGTCAAATTTCATCGAATTCTAAGATAGTCTGATTTTTTGTGTTTTACGAGGCGATTGAGTCTCGGGTGACCCAAAAACGAGATTTCTAATAAAATTTTAAAATTTAGAAAATAATTAAATTCAAATTAAAATAAAATTAATTTAAAGTTGAACTGGGATGAAATTTAATCGTTTCGGGATAAAAATGGACCCGAAAACAAAAGGGTTGTGTGGCGCATTGTGAACCAAGTAAATGAAGGGTATAAATAGGGGGGAAATCAGATTTTTCCCCCATTCTTCAGCCAGTTTAACGTGAGGAAAGAGGAGAGGGAAGCAAGAGAAGTTCTTCACCTTCTCTCTACAATCTAGGAGGCTACGGTACTCAAATCCACTCGAAGCAAGAACAAAAGTCGGTCTCCTTGTTGAAGGCTACAAGACCACACTAAAAATGAGGGGTNGCATACGTAAATTTTGAAAGAAAACATGACATTTTCAAAGATCTCAAGTTTATACATTAACAATAATTAAGTGCAAGAGTAAAGTCAATCCCACCATAAATAACCATTCCAAAGAGTAATTATTCCTATAACAATTTCCAAGATAATCATATCTAAAAGATAATGTANTCGGGTAGAGTCTCCTTTGTACGGGGAGCTCTACCCAAAACACAACCTGTGCAATTGTACTATATTGACCACACCAGNGGGTTCCTTCCTACTTGGGTTCATTTTACAACCTAGGGTGTTATATGTAATGGGTAGATGAATAGCTACTTATATCACTTGTCTATGGTTGTGAAATGGATGGAATTGGGTATGTGAATTTGACCCAAATTAAGTAAAATTCCTAGATTGGAATTGGTGGCTTGCAATTATTGCATAATTCTATGAAAAACGGGTGTTATGAGGGCATGCTATATGTCTTATATTATGCTTTGTGAATAAGGTGGAAATTCTTATGTGATAATATGAATTGTTGTCTTGAAGGTGTTTGCCAAAATGCCTATGTGTGGATTAAGTTGTTATGACATGATGATGTATAACATGCTTAGAAAATGTGCTGGAAAGAAATGTTAATATGTGCTCATTGAGATATTGAAATTGTGATGATTTATGGAATTTATATGCATATGATATGAACCTCAATGGAACATGTATACATGTGGTTTAAAATTGCTTATATGACATTCATTATATGTGGGTATGATGTTGGAATAGCAATGATGCATTATATTGTATATGCACGTAGACATCGTATTTTATGGGTGTGGGTGCATGGTTGGCATCAAACACCACATAGGTGGATGATGGGTGGGCTCGAGAAAGTTGGATTGAATGTCTGACTGAGTCGCACGGTTGCATGAAAAAAACTTGGATCGGGGCAGCAAAAAGGGTTGGACTATCCCTCGGGTGAGAGACCCGGTATTTGGATACGCACTTCCGTTGGTACGAGAGCTCATACAGTGTGTTAGTGTACACGGAGCCATTGGTGGAAGTCCATGAATTCCGTGTCGATTGGGTGACCATTGGTGTAAGTCCATAAATACCAACCTCAAGAAAGACCTAGAGGTTTTAGTTAGCCATTGGGTGTGTAACACTGTAACACCCCAAAAATCGGAGGTCCTTAATTTAATAAAATTCGGGTAGAGTCTCCTTTGTACGGGGAGCTCTACCCAAAACACAACCTGTGCAATTGTACTATATTGACCACACCAGGTCCATATATGAATAAATATTGACCACACCGGGTCTATTTACCCATCAAATAATAAAATTTTATTCACCACATGTAATATCCACCATATCATCCCAAAAGAATAGGCCAAACTGTGACACTTACATTCCAAAAGAATTACACTCAAACTTAGCAGCGGAATAAACGGAATAAACAAAATACTAGACTATACATGATTGTAAATAAATTCCTTAGTCTAGCACAAAAATAAACTATAGCTCTAGATGTCCACCTCAGGATCTAGGTTCCCCTCTGGTGGAACCTCCCAATTTCCCGGCTCGTCAACGCCGAGATCTTCCTCTAACATGAAATCTAAAAAAAATATTATTAGTAGGGGGTGAGCACTATGCACTGTAGGAAAATCCTCCCAAACTCTAACAAGGTTTGAAAAACGTAGAAAATGGTCGGTCTCATTTCACAAATAGCATACATAAATTTTGAAAGAAAACATGACATTTTCAAAGATCTCAAGTTTATACATTAACAATAATTAAGTGCAAGAGTAAAGTCAATCCCACCATAAATAACCATTCCAAAGAGTAATTATTCCTATAACAATTTCCAAGATAATCATATCTAAAAGATAATGTAATAAACAATAACCACAATGTATCTCAAGTCTGATGTAAGATAATTGCATTAATAAACACATAGAGAATATCCTAGCCTACACACACACAATTCCTCGCAAGGATATTAACTTCAGGAAGGGTGCCTACCGATGCATTGTCCCATACCAATGCACTGGCAATAATGNTATGTGTGGATTAAGTTGTTATGACATGATGATGTATAACATGCTTAGAAAATGTGCTGGAAAGAAATGTTAATATGTGCTCATTGAGATATTGAAATTGTGATGATTTATGGAATTTATATGCATATGATATGAACCTCAATGGAACATGTATACATGTGGTTTAAAATTGCTTATATGACATTCATTATATGTGGGTANCATAGTATACTAATCCTCTGACATGGCACCCGTGAGCTAATAGTGGTTTGCTCCTCGCAAGGCACCAACCCCACTACGAGTGGTAGGAAAAGTTCAAACCCACACAGAGTAAGAACCACACACATCTACCCACTCTACGATACCCAGTCAATAGCCACCCATGATCATCCAAACACCTCCATGGGATACAATCGCCAACAATTTCTCAAACACACTCAATTCCATAAATTCCCAATTTTTCACATCCAAATCCACATTTATTTCACAATGGAACAATTTAAACAAAATTAACAAGAGATCATCATAAATTCCATTGTGCTGTTCAATACGAAACAATAAAGTTTTGAAATCAAGAATAAAGGAAAAATCAAGAGAAAAATTCACTTCTCTTGAAATCTAGGATTTTGAATATGAGAAAAGAACTTTGATGGTTACCCAACCATCCCATTATTTAAAACATGCTAACATTTGTAAAAATATCAAGAATCCATGATTTCATAGCATATTAATATGGTGTAGAGTCAAAGAAAACAGATATGTATAACCCTAGCCTCAATGTAATAGAATGGAAGAAAACTCCTACTTGAATCAAAATTCCAAGCAAGAACCCAAGCTCTAGTGACATCCTTCTTCCCTTTTCTTCCTTCCTTATCTTCCTCTAAGGTTCAAAGAGGTGTGGGGGTGAGAATAGAGTGAAGAGAATGGGAATAAATGGGATGAAAATGGGTTTTTAAACACAGCAGCCCCTATTTTTACTGTTCACAGGCTATTTTTAGTTTCTCCAAAATTACGGTTTTGCCACTAAGATTCTTCAATTTGATCCATATGACTACCCTAAAGTTTTTCGACGTTCCAGATTCATTTTTAATGTTATTTTAACCTAAAAAAATTTATTTCTATGATTTATTTCAAAACTAAAATAAATTTACACTCGGAACATTAAAATTACTATTTTATTCCTCCCTAGTATTTATTCTTACGGTTCCAATATATATGGTTTATTCTTACATCATTACATATATAAGAATCACTAAAAAAGTACATTACTATATTAATATAAACATGTGAGGGTTTACACCTTTCAAGTTTAAGAAGAAAGCACAACACTTTATCATCCAAGAAACATCATAGTACAGATTTTTTGATCAACTTTAGAGAATAAACTGATTTGTCTCAGGTATTTCTAGTATGTGTGACCTATATGGTTGGAAAGATATACGAGTTAGGGTTCTAACAAAAATAAAGGTGCACAATTTAGACTTTAAAACAAAGAGTTATGATCAAATTGGTGAAAGGTAGTCTGTCGGACTACTTGACTCTTCTATACTTGTCTAACTCGAGTTTGGGTGTCTTTCGTCACAAATTCTATCTCATACCCATCTCCAATATAGATAGTATGACTTGCATAAAAATCCATGTCTAGCATCATTCATTAACCAAAAATAAATTACAATTCGTCTCCTAGAATCATTTATAACAACATGATGTAGAACTAGTATATCCATTAACATTTTTCTTCAATTCCTTTAAGTTAGCTAATTGATGAGAATGCAAAATTTCATATTTTTTGTCTTTTAATATTTACCTTTTTATACTTATTTGGAGCCTAAATATACTTATTATTCTTATATTTTGATTTAGGATGTAAATGGAAACGTTAAATGCAAACGAAGCTAATTGGACGATTGTTGATAGTTTAGACATGTGGGGGTTTACAAACACAAATGGCGGGGGCTTGCAAAGCCCGATTTTGATACTCACTGCATAGCATGGGGAGAAGGTAAATAGCCGAAGCTAGAAAATCTCGATTTTAATACACATTGGCATTGCATGTGTTGTGGAGCCGGGAAGGGCTTGGGTAAATTGCATGAATGAGCATTATCTCAATTCATGGCATGGTATGTTAGATTTCAACCTTGACTTACTTAAGTATTGGTTGGAATGATTGTTGTTGTTAAATGTTGCATGTGAACATTGCATATGCGCTTAGGTTGAGTAGCCCTTGTAAAAAATACTCTACTAGGCGTTGGCTCACCCTATATGGGAAATATTTCAGGTACGAGGTGTATTCCAATGGATGACACACATTCAGGGCCTCAAAGGTGAAGAAGAGCCGGGTTGTGGCTCTTGAACCGAGTTTATGTAAAACTTTTGTTTTAAATTCCATTTTGGCATGTGAATTGTATGGAATGGGTTGTAATAGACTTGTATGAATCATGTATAAGGTAGAAAATATCTTTATACATGTTTGGGATGGATTTGAAAATGTTTTGAGTGGATTGGAAATGAAAAACTGAAGAGGCATAAAATTCTGGGCAAAACCTTCCGGAAAGTTAATGCCAACTTTTGGTCCAGCAAGCAAAACCTTCCGGAAGGTTAGTGTAAATTGTTATCCAGTAGACAAAATCTTCCGGAAGGTCTATAAAACCTTCCAGAAGAACTTTTCCAGTGAGTAAAACCGTCCGAAAGTTCTATGCAAAATCTTTCAGAAGGTTTTCCAAAAATCTAAAATTTTAAGAATGCATTGTCATGCTTTTAGGCTATGTGTTCTTTGGTTACAATGACACAAATGGACCTTAAATGAGATACATTGGGATATGTTAAACCTCAATGGGATTAAATGAATTAAAGGAAACATGGATCCTCATTTGGGTTGTAATCCCGGTTACAGGGATGTGATAGACGTGATGTCGGGTTATGCGAAAATCACAGGTATTTTCACGGGTTGACGGGTGGTCAACGGGGCCCCCGATTTTAAGGGCGTCACACTCTCAGTCCCCAATCTAGAGCTCAAATCAATAAGCCTTACAATCCCCTTCATAACTCATTTGTATCCGAATTCATGCTGTTAGATCAATCATAATATCTCTACATGTTCACCAACTCGATTAAGGACAACTATTTCCTATCTCTCAAGTATTCATTCTCAATCTATAACTTTCTGCTAGAGTTAATAACCATGAAATCAATTCATAGTGGCTTTCATTAACATCACAATTCTTCTCACAATACCTATACTTTCAAATCCCTATGACACAATCCAATACAATCTATATCTAGCAATATACCAAAATGTAAAGATGTACTATCAAGGATCCCAAAATTTCTCTCAATTAACTACTACCAAATTTCTTGTGATATAATTAAAACCAAAAACTAGAATCCCAGTGATTAACCAATGTTCCTCAATTTACCCACATTAGTTATCATAGTCTTAATCATTATTAGTAATCCCCAAGATATTAACGATCTGCTAGTTACTAGGATATCCATAGTCATTTATCCCAAAAATTACACAAGGTTTCTACATCCATGTTAAAGTCAATCTTCATAGGTATCATCATTGATTCTTCAAATTACATCTTTCCAATTATCATCACTAACCATAAAGTTCAAATCTTCCATACTCATACAAACAATCCTCAATTATTACTAATCATACCTATCTTAACAAAGTACTAAAAGAGACAAGAGAAAGAACTTCATATTCCTCCAACATGACCCAATAACATTAAAAGATTTCACAGAACAATAGAGGTTCATATCAAACATTGGATATTATTCGTATTTTAATACTTATTTGATATATTTAACCTCGATCTTTTTAAACCTCTATAGTCTTTAATCCTACAATATGTAGGGTCAAATGTAACTACTATAATTTAGTTAGGCCTTCTAGATTTCCTTTTTACATGGCTATGAGTTCATTTCCATATCTCAACCTCAAATTTCCAATCAAAATTTGTAAATACAAATGAACTATTAACTCCCCCCCCCCCCTCAACGAAGAGATTTATTGTTAAGACTTTAAAGAGTATTAGTGTAGTGAACTAAGCCCACCGCGAAATAAGATTACCTAAGTATATCTTCCTCAATGAGTATCCAACATATAACCCTTCTAATCCATTAATACTTCCAAAATAAATTCAATCAATTCTCCATAGTATTTTCAAACTAATATTGGGTACCTCAAGAACATGATTATGAAACAAGCTCCGATATATTTAAGATCTATAACCACAATTCTAATCATTACTCCAAAAATAGGCTCCCATTCGAGGTTACTTCAACATATTCCTTCAATTGATCGTATTCGATAATTATACTATCTCATATCATTGTACTCACTCTAGAGGAACACATAATACTCCCACGGTTCATATCATAAAAACAAAACTACATTCATTTCTTAATTTCTATGAATTTTAAGTAACACACATAACCTTCCATAACTTTATTATTCAAAACTTAGTCCATCTTAAAAACATCCAAGTAAACCTTACCTCCACACATTCAAATTAGGTTACCACATCTCTTTGTCTTCCAAAAATATAAGAAATACTAATAGTAGAAAAGAATACTTAGAGGCAACAAGGCACCAAATCATAGTCAAATTTTATATTGTTATCCATCAAAATACTTAAATCAACATGGGAGGTGTCTCTAAATCAAAGCCTAAATAGTGATGGAAGCTTGCTTAAGGATAAGTCCTTCAGAGTTTAAGAAGAAAAACACGACATTTTGCTATCCAAGGAATATCACAGTGCAGATTTTTAATCAAATTCGAAGAATAAACTGATTTAACTCAGGTATTTCTAGCATGCGTGACCTATATGGTTGGAAAGATATACGAGTTAGGACTCTAACAAAAAAGACGGTACACCATTTGGAATTTTCAACAAAGAGTTATAATCAAATTTGTGAAAGGTAGTTTGTTTGACTGATGGTCCTGCTATACTTGTCCAACTCGAGTTTGAGTGTTTTTTATCACAAATCTTATCTCATACCCATCTCCAATATAGATAATATGAATTGCATAAAGATTCATGCCTAGCCTCATTTACAAACCAAAACTCAAATTACCATCCATCTCTTAAAATAGTCCAAAACGACATAATATAAAACTACAATATACATCCCAAATTTTTGTCAACTCCTCAAAGCTAGCTAATCCATGAATCCAAATAAATAATTAATTCCTAACCTAATTAAGTAACAAATCACACTTATCTTATAAACATACCACTTCAACAAATTCAACCCTACAGTTTCTTTAACCAAACCTAATACTCCAGTGATAATCCACAACCTACAGCTCTCACATAAGACCTAATTCCTAAGCTCTGATACCAAACCTGTAATGTCCCAAAATCTCCTTTGGACGACATTACTAATTAAACTATTCACATCATGAGAGCAACTAACAAAATTCATAAAAAGGTAAATTTCATTCATCATACATAACATCTACAACATCACCCCAAAAGTATATGCCAAACCATGGTATCTACATCCAAAAAGAGTATGTCAAAATCTTCTACATTTCCTACATAAGAGTATGTCAAAATCATCCTCACTTTGGCCATATATGTGGCCACGTAGTCATCGATGAAACGGGCTAACTCTATGAACTTAGCCACGTACTCCATCACCGTCATCGTTCCTTGCCTCAAATCTAGGAACTCCCGGGCCTTCGCATGCCTCGCAGCCGCCGGGAAGTATTTCCCCACGAAGAGTTCCTTGAACTCTACCCATGTCATGACCTCCAAGTTCTTGGAGTCTTTCTCCCAATCCCACCATACTTGGGATTCTCCCTCCAGCTGGAATGTAGCTAGAGTTATCCTGGTGGCGTCAGAGGTGATCTTCATTGCCCTCAAGATCTTGTCAACTTGCCGGAACCAATGATTAGCTACCATCGGGTCCGCCCCTCCCATGAAGATGGGCAGCTGATGTGCCTTGAACTTCTGGAGATGACTGGAGCCTCCTTGGCCCCCACTTGTACCAGTCTGTGCAATAGTGGCAACTACAGCACCAAGAGCCTTTATGAAGGCTTGTTGGTTAGTAGTAGGTGGTGGTTGGTTGTTCCGCCCACCGCCTCGACCTCGGCCGCATCCTCTTCCTCTTGTTGCCATCTACACACATGTCAAATGACAATAGAATATTCACATAACATCCCAATGTAGGGATCAAACTTGAAACATTGAGATTTTATCTCCTTGCTTTCCTAGTAAAGTCTATAACATCCACTAGAAAACATTTAAACTTGAACTATCCCGTTCATTTCTTTTCCGACTCCCAAGGTTATGTTTTCTAACCCTAGTGTCTCTTTCCATATACACTTTACCATGTATATCATTCACATAATCACATAGCAAGTAATCATGTTTCACATAACACATTGCACAAAACATGTAACAATTTAAGCACATAAGATGAGATGCACAATGCATGCAATGGTCTAGTCTCAATGCCCAACAAGCCCTAGGTAAATCGTATAACCTAAGCTCTGATATCAAGCTATGACGCCCCAAAATTTGGGGGTCCGTTGAATACCCATCAACCCACAGGATACCTGTGGATACCGAGTAACTCGATATCACACCGTTATGCCCCATTTACCGAGGTCCTTAATTAACAAAATTGAGGCAGAGTCTCCTTTGTACAGGGTGTTTTACCCAAAAAACAACCTGTGCAATATACATTAACATGACCTGTCCGAGGCCCCATATAACACAATGACCACACTGAGTCCATTTATAAGTAAAACTTGACCACACTGGATCCAATTATAATTAAACATTGGCCCTACCGGGTCCAATCATCCATATTTATATCAAAACATGCAAGGTTAGTTTAACAATAGTCCATATAAGTTCTATTACAACTTAAAAGATTACATGCTTAAAACATTCTTTCCACAAATATTTTACATCAACACAAAATAAAGTCACATTCGGCTTTCTTCAAACATGAGGGTCCAAATTGGAGCCATCCACCGGTGTACCTCTCCCATCTGAAATGTTTCTCATATAGGGTGAGCCAACGCTCAGTAGAAAAACTCCTATAGAGGCTACTCCCCACCTAAAATGCGTATGCAATACGCATATGCCACAAACAACTTCTTCCAAATAAGAATATGTTATTCAAGATAGAATCACATGATGTCATGTCAAGTAATGAGATGAAACTCACTCATGCATGCTATCCCGAGCCCACACCAACTCCCACAACACAATGCGACTCATTTGTGTAAAACAAACGTCTTTGATGAAACACATCCAAAGATCATTTTGAAATCAACCATATGTCATAAAACCAATTCATTCTTGGATGTTTCCCATCAAATGAATAATTTATATATCAAAATCATGTGCCTTTATGGGGTATCAGATTTAGGAATCGCACCTCCGGCTCCGTCCGCCATTACACTTGTCTAGAATTTCACTGCCGGTAAGTGTATGAAACAAGTGGCCGGGTTTTTCACCCAAGGAAGTATCTAGCCCTACTTGCTATACCTGACACAAGTTTTCTTATGCATGTAACCATGCGACTCCGTAGGACATTCCATCCCACTTTTCCGAGCCCACCATTAAGCACCAATGTTGGTGTTGATCACCCTATGCAACCCTACACTCACACTTATGCATGTAGCCCATGAATGTGATGTCAATTTCATGTCCATATTGTAATGCATGTCAAATGAACAATTTTTACATATTATTGTATACCATGACAATTTATATCATTTGCATATAATCACCATAACCATTTCAAGTTCAATATATCCAAGAGCATATATCAACACTTCATCAACATGATAACACATAATACATGCTAATATCACATTTCATTCACAAGGCATAATATAAAACACAAAACATGCCCAGATGATCCCAATTTTCAAGGGATTACATAAATAATTCCATATACAAAAATCAAGCCAAGATTTTATATGGACCATTTCAAAAAAAATAAAAATTAGAATATAGGATTTTTACATAACCAATTATCGAAACATTCTAGAAATCATAAACTAACACTCTCTAACTACCAATTCACACTAGAATTGATCCTACCCATTTCCATAATGCCAACCATAATGGAAAAATGTTAGAAATACCCAAAATAGCCCACATAAACCCTATGGACACCTTAGGTTAGAAATAGGTCTGAGTAGGAAGAACCCTACCTCTTGAAGCGTAAAGAATTCGTTAGAAGCCTCAAGAACAAGATTCAAACCCAAAGCTTAAATTTTTTCAAAATCCTTCCTTTGGATCTTCAGTGAAAATATTTGTTTTTGGTACCCATGCGTAGCCCTCGTCACGTAGATCGACTTTAATTCTTGGTCCGACGAATTCCGACGGACGGAACTCCGAGAATGGGTAAAAGAAAGCTTGAAGAATTATTATTTTTTCCTCTTTGCTCTTGGGTCTGATCCAGCTGGTCAAATGAAGGGAAAATATCTGATTTTTCAGATATTTGCCCATATTTATATTTTTTAATTCGCGGTCCACATCGCCCCGCTCGTTTATCACTTTCGGGTTCGTTTTTCGTCCTGAAACAACTAATTTAAATCCGGATTAAGCCCAAATAAATTTTATTGGAACTTTAACCCAATTATGAAGAAATTTTAAAAACGCCGTTTTTTGGGACCTTTAAAAGATCATTCGTTGCCCAAATTATCTCGTAATACGTGTAAAATCCGACTCTCTCGGAATTCAACCAAAATTGACAGGGCAGCTCGGTTTCGCAATGCGAATCCTAGGTGAGATCCGTTGCTTCATCCGAGCTCTTGAAAAATATTGATTTTAATCTCGCATAACAGTGATAAATTACCATTTTGCCCTTTATCGGAAAAAGTTCAAATTTTCCTGAGTTTCACATTCTTCCCCCCTTAAAAGAATTTCATCCCTGAAATTCACATACAATCACATGCATATGCAACAGTCAAATAATGCTAAATGACTATAAGAATGTACCTCCATCCTCGAACAAGAAAGGATAACTGGTACGGACAGTGTCCTCGCGCTCCCATGTCACCTCCTCTACTCCTCGATGCTGCCATAACACCTTCACTTGCCGCATGGTCTTGCCTCGCAAAACCTATTCCCGGCTATCCATGATGCGCACCAGTCCCTCCTCGAAAGTCCCATCAGCATCAACAACAAGCTCTCCCCAATCCACCACATGAGTCTGATCCGGGGTGTACTTCCGAAGCATAGAGACATGGAATACTACATGATCACCCAATAGATTTGGCAGTAACGTCAATTGGTAAGCAACTGTACCCACTCTCTCAAGTACCTCGAAGACCCCGATGTATATTGGTGACAGCTTCCCCCGCTTACCAAATCGGATCACTCCTCTCTTAGTCATAACCTTCAAGAAGACATGATCTCTCACCTCAAACTCTATAGGTCGCCGCCGTTTATCAACATAGCTCTTCTGCCGGCTTTGAGCCGTGAGAAGACGCTTCCGAATCAAGTCCACCTTCTCTGAGGTGTCTCTAACCAATTCTGGACCTGTAGAAGACCTCTCTCCTACCTCCGTCTAATAAACCGGAGAACGATATGGCCTCCCATATAACGCCTCATAGGGTGCCATCTGTATACTTGCTTTATAACTATTGTTATAGGCGAACTCCACCAAGGGCAAGTGATATTCCCAACTACCCTTGAGATCCAGGACACATGCTCGTAGCATGTCCTCTAATGTCTGGATAATCCTCTCCGACTGACCGTCCATCTGGGGATGAAAAGCAGTGTTTATCTTCAACTATGTCCCCATGGCCCGCTGAAAACTCTCCCAAAAATGAGCCGTAAACCTAGGATCCCGATCCGATACTATAAAGACGAGTACCCCATGCAACCGGACAATCTCTCGTATATACAACCTGTAGAATTCCTCCAATGTGAAGGTCATCCGTACAGCCAAAAAGTGTGCCGACCTAGTAAGCCAGTCCACTATCAACCACACCGCATCATGACCCCGTGATGTCCGTGGCAAATGGGTGACAAAATCCATCGTGATATGCTTCCACTTCCACTCTGCTACCTCCAATGGCTAGAGTAAACCTGCTGGTCTCTAGTGTTCAGCCTTAACCTACTGACACGTGAGACATCGACTGACAAAGTTGCCAACCTGTCTCTTCATTCCACTCCAATAATACTGCTGACAAAGATCATGATACATCTTCGTGCCCCCTAGATGAACCGAAAAACGGGAGCAATAAAACTCCCTAAGGATCTCCTCTCTCAAATCCGCCAACTGAGGAACCACAACCTTTCTTCCATACCGAAGACTACCATCCGAGTGAATAATCCAACCCTCGTCACCTGTACCTGCCTGTACACGATCCCGGATGGATAATAGCTCCATGTCCTGACTCTGGGACTCAATCACCCTACTCAGTAGAGACGGCGTAGCCACCAAACTCCCCAAAGTACCCAGAGCCTGACCCATATAACATAGCCCGGACTGTCCCACAGTCTCGAGCATCCTCCACTCCCGGGAAGCCATACTAGCCATAATTCCCCGCGACTTCCGTCTAAGTGCATCAGCCAGCACGTTTTCCTTACCGGGATGGTAATGCAAAGTGAAGTCGTAGTCGTCTAGATACTATATCCACCTGTGTTACCTCATGTTGAGGTCCCGCTGAGTGAAAATATACTTCAAACTCTTGTGGTCCGAAAACACTTCAAACTGCTCGCCATACAGGTAGTGACGCCAAGCCTTCAAGGCATAGACAATGGCTGCCAACTCCATGTCATGTGTGAGGTAATTTTGCTCGTGATTCTTTAGCTGCTGAGAACCATAAGCTACTACCCTCCCGGACTGCATCAAAACACATCCCAGCCCATCCTTCGAGGCATCACAATAGACCGTGTACCTCTATCCCCATTCCGGGAAAATCAGAATAGGAGCTGAAGTAAGCCTCCGCTTCAACTCTTGGAATGCATTCTCATAAGAGTCATTCCACACAAACTTGACCTATTTCCGGGTCTACTTCGTCATAGGCGCAGCCAATCGAGAGAAATTCTCAATAAACCATCGGTAGTACTCCGCCAATCCCAAGAAACTACGTATCTTGAAGACTGACTTCGGTCTCTCCCAATTCGTAACTGCCTCAACCTTCTCCGGGTCTACAGATACACCCGAAGCCGACACTACATGCCCCAAAAACATTACCTCCGTAAGCCAAAATTCACACTTGGTGAACTTTGCATACAACTAATGCTCTCTCAATGTCTGGAGAACAATCCTGAAGTGACCCTCATGCTCCACATCAAACTTGGAGTAGATCAGGAAGTTGTCAACAAAAACCACAACAAACTGATCTAAATAGGTTTGGAACACCCTATGCATGAGATCCATGAATGCCGCTGGAGCATTCGTCAATCCAAAAGGCATGACAGTAAACTCAAAATGCCCATACCGCGTCCTAAACACCGTCTTAGGGATATCCTCCTCCCTAACTCTCAACTGATGGTAACCGGTGCGAAGATCTATCTTGGAGTAGACGCGCGCCCCTCACAACTGATCAAACATGTCATCGATCCTTGGCAAAGGGTACCTATTCTTGATAGTAACCCGGTTCAACTGTCGATAATCAATACACAATCAAAGAGTCTTGTCTTTCTTCTTGGCAAACAAGATCGGAGCACCCCATGGTGAAGTGCTCGGTCTAATAAACCCCTTGTCCAACATTTCTTGCAATTGGACCTTGAGTTCTTGCAACTCAGCTGGTGCCATCCTATGCGGAGTCATAGAGATAGGCGATGTACCTGGATGCAACTCAATAGTAAAGTCTACATTCCTATGTGGAGGTAATCTCGGTAGTTCATCCAGAAAAATATCCTCATACTCGCATACAACCCGAGGTAGACCAAACTCCTACCTCACCTCGTCCTCCAGGGTAAGGCTAGCAAGCCAACCCATCAACTGTCTGTGCCATCTAGAGTCATACACGGCTTGGGGTAAAGCATACTGCTTCTCCCTCTGAAACTTGAAACAAACACCATCAGGCGTATAAGCCGTGACCCTCTTTCGATCACAATCAATGACGACCCGGTGAGCCGTCAACCAATTCATCCCAAGGATTACATCAATCTTCGACATGTCCATGACCCTAAGGTCCATAGTGAGTAGAATCCCTGAGATCTCTAACTCACAACCCCGACATATTTAATCAATTCTCACCCGAGCACCTAGGGGAAAACTCACATGAAACGGCTCTTCTAAGGTCTCAACCTCTAATCCCAAGTCATCCACACAAGATGCAGCAATAAATGAATGAGATGCACCAGAATCGAACAATACTTTAGCCCACAAAAGAGAGTAAGAATGTACCCTGTATTACCGACGGATCTGCCGGCTCAGTCTGTGGCATAATGGCATAGACACGCCGTTGAGTCCCTGAAGTCCCGGCTTGTGAGCCCTGGCCTTGTCCTCGATCCATGCCTTGGCCCATCTAGCCAGCTTGCGGTGTCCCCGCACGAGAAGTAGTAGGCCCTTGTGCTGCACCCTGGAACTAGTATTGGTTGCCCTGACCTATATTAGGGTAGTGAGGAGCATATTGCGTCTATGGTTGCCCCACTAAATTTTGAGACTACGATGAGCCATGACCCTGGGATCCATGCCTCTGAGGACAATCCTTCTTCATATGTCCTGGTTGGTGGCAATGGTAGCAGGTTCTCTGGCTAGCCTGGTAGGAAGGCATCTAATTTCTCTCACCTTGGGAGAATTGACCTTGGCCTTGGCCTTGATAACTACGGCCCTGTCCTTGAAACCCTTGTGGAGCAGAAGTCCTTTGCTTCTTCCTCGAGCAAGAATAAGAGGATTGACCCTCCTTCTTCTTGTCTTTTGCACCAGACTCTTGGATGCTCCTTGCGTTATCCACCTTTCCCTCAATGGCCATAGTAGTCTTGACCATCGAATCTAAGTCTTGTAGAAGAAGACCCACAATTTTACCCTGGACGAACAACTTAAGACCATCCTCAAACTTCCTCACTTTGGCCATATCTGTGGCCACGTAGTCATCGGCGAAACGGGCTAACTCTGTGAACTTAGCCACATACTCCATCACCGTCATCGTTCCTTGCCTCAGATCTAGAAACTCTCGGGCCTTCGCATACCTCGCAGTCGCCAGGAAGTATTTCTCTATGAAGAGTTCCTTGAACTCTAGCCATGTCATGGCCTCCAAGTTCTTGGAGTCTTTCACCCAATCCCACCATACTTGGGATTCCCCCTCTAGTTGGAATGTAGCTAGAGTTATCCTAGTGGCGTCAGAGGTGATCTCCATTGCCCCAAAGATCTTGTCAACCTGTCGAAACCAATGATCAGCTACCATCGGGTCCGCCCCTACCATAAAGATCGGCGGCTGATGTGCCTTGAACTTCTGGAGATGACTGGAGCCTCCTTGGCCCCCACTTGTACCCGTTTATGGGATAGTGGCAACTACAGCACCAAGAGCCTCTATGAAGGCTTGTTGGTCAGTAGTAGGTGGTGATTGGTTGTTCCGCCCACCGCCTCGACCTTGGCCGCGTCCTCTTCCTCTTGTTCCCATCTTACACATATGTCAAATGACAATAGAATATTCCCATAACAACCCAATGTAGGGATCAAACTTGAAACATTGAGATTTTATCTCCTTATTTTCCTAGTAGAGTCTATAACATCCACTAGAAAACATTTAAACTTGAACTATCCCATTCATTTCTTTTCCGACTCCCAAGGTTATGTTTTCTAACCCTAGTGTCTCTTTCCATATACACTTTATCATGTATATCATTCACATAATCACATAGCAAGTAATCATGTTTCACATAACACGTTGCACAAAACATGTAACAATTTAACCACATAAGATGAGATGTACAATGGATGTAATGGTCTAGACCCAATGCCCAACAAGCCCTAAGTAAATCGTATAACCTAAACTCTAATACCAAGCTGTGACGCCCCAAAATCTGGGGGTTCGTTGATTACCCATCAACCCGCAACATACCCATGGATAGCGAGTAACTTAATATCACACTGTTATGCCCCATTTATCGAGGTCCTTAATTAACAAAATTCGGGCAGAGTCTCCTTTTTACGGGGAGCTCTACCCAAAACACAACATGTGCAATAAACATTAACAGGACCCGTCCGAGGCCCCATATAACACAATGACCACACAGGATCTATTTATAAGTAAAATTTGACCACACCGGGTCCAATTGTAATTAAACATTGGCTGCACCGGGTCCAATCATCCATATTTATATCAAAACATACAAGGTTAGTTTAACAATAGTCCATATAAGTTCTATTACAATTTAAAAGATTACATGCTTAAAACATTCTTTCCACAAATATTTTACATCAACACAAAATAAAGCCACATTCGGCTACCTTCAAACATGAGGGTCCAAATTGGAGCCACCCACCGGTGTTCCTCTCCCACCTTCAATGTTTCCCATATAGGGTGAGCCAACGCTCAATAGAAAAACTCCTACAGAGGCTACTCCCCACCTAAAATGCGTATGCAATGCGCACATGCCACAAACAACTTCTTCCAAATAAGAATATGTTATTCAAGATAGAATCTCTTGATGTCATGCCAAGTAATGAGATGAAACTCACTCATGCATGCTCTCCCGAGCCCACACCGACTCCCACAACACAATGCGACTCATATATGTAAAACAAATGTCTTTTATGAAACACATCCAAAGATTATTTTGAAATCAACCATATGTCATAAAATCAATTCATTCTTGGATGTTTCCCATCAAATGAATAATTTATATATCAAAATCATGTGCCTTTATGGGGTATCGGATTCAGGAATCGCACCTCCGGCTCCGTACGCCGTTACACTTTTCTGGAATTTCACCGCCGGTAAGTGTATGAACCAAGTGGCCAAGTTTTTCACCCGAGGGAGTATCTAGCCCTACTTGCTATATACCCGACATAAGTTTTCTTATGCATGTAACCGTGCGACTCCGTAGGACGTTCCATCCCATTTTCCTAAGCCCACCATCAAGCATCAATGTTGGTGTTGATCACCACATGCAACCCTACACCCACACTAATGCATTTAGCCCATGAATTTGATGTCAATTATATGTCCATATTGCCATGCATGCCAAATGAACAATTTTTACATATCAATGTATACCTTNCACTCATGCATGTAGCCCATGAATGTGATGTTAATTCCATGTCCATATTGCAATGCATGCCAAATGACAATTTTTAAATATCATTGTATACCATGACAATTAAATCATTTGCATATAATCACCATAACCATTTCAAGTTCAATATATCCAAGAGCATAAATCAACACTTCATCAACATGATAACACATAATACATGCTAATTTNATACCATGACAATTAATATCATTTGCATATAATCACATAACCATTTCAAGTTCAATATATCCAAGAGCATATATCAACACTCCATCAACATGATAACACATAATACATGCTAATATTACATTTCATTCACAAGGCATAATATAAAACACAAAGCATGCCCACATGATCCCAATTTCTAAGGGATTACATAAATACTTTTGTATACCAAAATGAAGCCAAGATTTATATGGACCATTTCAAACAAATTAAAAATTAGAATATATGATTTTTAGATAACCAATTATCGAAACATTCTAGAAATCACAAACTAGCACTTTTTAACTACCAATTCATAGTAGAATTGATCATACCCATTTGCATAACACCAACCATAATAGAAAAATGTTAGAAATACCCAAAACAGCCCACATGAACCCTATGGACACTTTAGGTTAGAAATAGGTCCCAGTAGGAGGAACCCGACCTCTTGAAACGTAAAGAATTCGTAGGAAATCTCAAGAACAAGATTCAAGCCCAAAGCTTAAATTTCTCCAAATTCCTCCCTTTGGATCTTCGGTGAAAATCTTTGTTTTTGGTACCCATACGTAGCCCTTGTCACATAGATCGACTTTAATTCTTAGCCTGATGAATTCCGACCGACAGAACTCCGAGAATCGGCGGAAGAAAGCTTGAAGAATTATTATTTTTTCCTCTTTGCTCTTGGGTATGATCCAGCCGGCCAAATGAAGGGAAAATATCTGATTTTTCAAATATTTGCCCATATTTATACTTTTTAATTCGCGGTCCAAATTGCCCTGCTCGTTTATCACTTTCGGGTCCATTTTTCATCCCAAAACTGCTCATTTAAATCCGGATTAACTCCAAATAGATTTTATTGGAACTTTAACCCAATTATGAAGAGATTTTAAAAATGCCATTTTGGGGACTTTTAAAAGTTCATTCGTCGCCCAAATTGTCTCGTAAGACGTGTAAAATTCGACTATCTCGGATCCGACGAAAATTGATAGGGCAGCTCGGTTTCACGATGCGAATCCAATGGTGAGATCCGTTGCTTCATCCGAGCTGTAGAAAAATATTAATTTTAATCTCACATAATAATGACAAATTACCATTTTGCCCTTTATCGGAAAAAGTTCAAATTTTTCCCGGGTTTCACAATCTTTTGTCATTTCACCCATTGGGATATCTGGCTGTACTCAGGAGATACTCTATCAAATAAATTACAATTCATTAGTAATTTTATTAAAATTTAAGCAATAATTTACTCTTTAGAGCATATAAACAGGATCAAAAAGTTGTACAACAATTATTTCTTGAGTAAATTTATCATAATATGGTTTAAGTCTTTGACCATTAACTTTAAAGGTATTTTCAATTAATGAATTTTCAATTTCAACTACTCCATAGTTAAAAACTTGTTTGACAATGTAAAGACCTGCCCATCTTGATCTTAATTTTCCACGAAATAAATGAAGTTTTGCATATATATAATAGAACTTTTTGAGATGGTTCAAAAGATTTTTGCATGGTATTTTTATCATGAAAAATTTTTGTTCTTAATTTAGCAATTTTTGTATTTTCATAAGCTTCATTTCTTAAATCATCTAATTCACTTATTTGAAGTTTACGAGCTATTCCAACTTTGTCTATATCAAAATTCATCATTTTAATTGCCCAATAAACTCGATGTTCTAATTCTATAGGTAAGTGACATGGTTTTTCATATACTAACCGATAAGGAGACATTCCTAGAATAGTTTTATATGCATTACGGTAAGCTCAAAGCGCATCAATCAATCTTAAGGACCAATTTTTATGATATGGATTTACTGTTTTTTCTAAAATATATTTTATCTCCCTATTAGCTAATTAAGCTTGTCCACTTGTCTGTGGATGGTACGGAGTGGATATTTTATGTGAAATTGAGTATTTTTCATAAGATTTTCAAAAACTTTATTACAAAAATATAATCTACCGTCACTTATAATGGTCCGAGGAATTCCAAATTTAGACAAAATATTTTCTTTCAAAAACTTGATCACTGTTCTGTGATCATTATTTTTACATGTAATTGCCTCTACCCATTTAGAGACATAGTCGACTGCAACCAAAATATACAGATATCCAAAAGATTGGGGGAAATGAACCCATAAAATAGATGTTCCAATAATAAAAAATTTCGATAGTTAAAATTGGGTTCAAAGGCATCTTATTTCTTTTCGAAATATTTCTCATTCTTTGACATCTATCAGAATTTAAACAAAAGACATGAACATCTTTAAAAAGAGCTGGCCAATAAAATTCACACTGCAAAATTTTAGCAGCGATTTTCTTTGGAGCAAAATGACCTCCACAAGCTTTGGAATGACAAAATTGAATTACCTGACCTATTTCATGATGAGGTACACAACGCCTTATAATTTGATTTTTACAATATTTAAATAGATAAGGATCTTCCTAGAAAAGTTATGTACCTCACTTAGAAATTTATTTCTATCAGACCAGGTATAATTAGAGGGAATAGTACCAGTAGCTAAATAATTAGTTATATTTGCATACCATGGTAATTCTGTTATTGCAAATAGTTGTTCATTTGGAAAGGTTTCTCTAATCAGGATTGGTTCTTCCTTTATTTCATAGTTTAATCTTGACAAGTGATCAGCTACCACATTTTCTACTCCTTTCTTATCTTTGATGATTAAATCAAATTCTTGTAGTAATAATATCTAACGTAGGAGACGTGGTTTAACATCTTTTTTAGTAAGTAAGTATTTCAAAGTTGCATTATCGGTAAATACAACAATTGATGATCCAACCAGATATGAACGAAATTTATCTAGTGCGAATACAACAGCAAGTAGTTCTTTCTCTGTGGTTGATAGTTCATTTGTGTATCGTTTAGAGTTTTACTCACATAATATATAACATAAGATTTTTTTCTCTTTTCTTTGCTCTAGTACAGCTCCTACTGCATAATCACTTGCATCACACATTATTTCAAAAGGTAACGACCAGTCAGGAGGTTGCATGAGAGGTGCAGAAATAAGCATATTTTTTAATTTATCAAAAGCTACTTGACATGTTTCATTTCATTCAAATAGTATATCCTGACATAACAGATTACATATAGGTTTGGCTATGAAACTAAATTTTTTTATAAATCTTCTGTAAAATCCTACATGACCTAGAAATGAGCAAATATCTTTTACTATTTTTTGTGAAGACAGATTAGCTATTAGATAAATTTTTGATTTATCCACTTTAATTCCTTTTTTAGACACTATATGACGTAAAACAATACCTTGTGTAACTATGAAATGATATTTTTCCCAATTTAAATTAAGGTTTGTTTCTTCACATCGAATGAGCACTTTTTTTAGATTTTCTAGACATATATGAAATGGATCTCCATACTGAAAAATCATTCATAAAGACTTCTAGTTATCGTTCTACCATATCACTAAATATACTTAACATTTAGCGTTGAAAGGTAGCTGACGCATTATATAGTCCAAAAGACATTCTTTTGTATGCAAAAGTGCCACAATGACATGTAAATGTAGTTTTTTCTTGATCATCTATTGCAGTTTCAATCTAATTATAACCAAAGTATCCATCTAGCAAGCAATAATATGCATCACCAGCTATTCTTTCTAAGACTTGGTCAAGAAAAGGCAATGAAAAATGATATTTTCTGGTGAGTGAATTTAGCTTTCGATATTCAATACATACACACCAGCCAGTGACAGTACTCATTGGGACTAATTCATTTTACTTATTTTGTATTACAGTAATATTAGACATTTTTGGGATTACTTGTGTAGGACTAACCCATTTACTATCAGATATAGGATATATAATATTTGCATCTAATAGTTTAAGTACTTCATTGCAAACTACTTCTTTTAAATGTGGATTTAATCTTCTTTGCATTTGATGAGATGGTTTAACATTTTCTTCTAAATATATACAATGAGTATACAGCAGTGGGCTTATACCTTTTATATCAGCTATTGTCCATCCAAGAACACTTTGATAATTTTTTAATACTTCTATTAATTTTTTTTCTTGACTTTCAGATAATTTTGATGATATGATTACAGGATGAATTTCATTTTTTTTAGAAAAACATATTTCAGATTGATTGGAAGTGATTTTAAATCCGGCTTAAAGATCTTGACATTGGATTCTACAGATTTAGGTAACAGATTTTCACATTTTGAAATTTCTAGATTTTCTGATTCATTTTCAGATATAGATTTTACTGTATTTAAATCTTTTTTCAAAAAAACCTTTTCAAAAAACTTTTGGGTTAATGTTTCAACAAAATTTATTTCATGTACTTCATCTTCTTCTCTAGGTTGTTTAGCACTATTAAAAAGATTTAGTTCCAAGGTCATATTTCCAAATGAAAGTTTCATGATTCCATTTCTACAATAAATCAAAGCATTTGATGTAGCTAGGAATGGCCGACCTAAAATCAATGGTATATATGCAGATACATAATAATTTGGTTCTGTGTCTATAACAATAAAATCTGCTGAAAAATAGAATTGATCAACTTGGACTATAACATCTTCCACAGTACCTCGTAGAATTTTTATTGTTCAGTCTGCTAATTGTAATGTGATATTGGAGGGTTTTAGTTCACTTAATCTTAATTGTGTATAGACTGAATATAACATTAGATTACAACTGGATCCAAGATCTAGCAGAGCTTCTTTGATTTGGAAATTTTGAATGATGCATGAGACTGTTGGACTTCCCAGATCTTTCTACTTAAGAAGAGTATCATGTTGTATTATAGTATTGACTTGTTCAATTAGGAATGTTTTCTTTGGTACGTTTGTTCTTCTCTTTATTGTGCAAAGATTTTTTAAAAACTTAGCATAAGCTTGAACTCGTTTTATGCATCCAACAAAGGAGTGTTGATCTTGACTTGTTTGAACAGTTCAAAAATTTCAGATTGATCTTTTTCAGATGTAAGTTTCTTGATTCTTTGAGGAAAACGTAAAGGAATAGAACAGGGTTGATCTTTTTTATTTTGTATTTCTAGTAGTTTTTCAATTGAAGGTTCAGACTCTAGTGGTTCATTAACAGGAATTTCTTTATGTATTTTCTTTGAAATTTTAGGTTTAATAGTTTTGTCAATTATTTTACCGCTTCTTAGTGTTGTGATTGCTTGTACTTGACTTGAAGAGGCTTCAAATGACACAACATTAGCTTGACTTTGACTTTGTGGAGGCTTAGGTTGAGATGGAAACTTGTCATTTTCTAACATACTGAGAGACTGAGTCAACTTAGCTAGATGACTTTTAATATCTTCAATACTTTGTGAAGTTTGAGCTTTAAAATCATTAAAAGCTTGAGTTGATTGAGTGTTAAAATTCATTTGATTTTGAATAAATTGATTCATAGTATCTTCTAGAGTTTTTCTTTGTGAGGGTTGATATGGTTGATAATTTTTTTGATTTTGCGATTGTGATGGACCTTGTGTTTCATTTGAGGGTTGTGTATTTCTCCAACTAAAATTCAGATGATGTCTCCATCCTGGATTGTAAGTTTCAGAATATGGATTAAAATAAGGCTTATTATTATAAGTTGGAACAACATTGGATTTTTTAATGAACACTTCTTTAAATGCAGGTATAGTTGGACACTCCACTGCAGGATGTCCTGACAATGCACAAATTTCATAGATTTGATCAGTAGTTGAAATGACAGATACTTGCTTTATTTTCTTCATCTCTAAAGCTTATAGTTTTCAAGATAAACTTGTCATTTTAGCTCTTAAATCATCATCATCTTTTAACATATATTTTCCTCTTTCGGATGTAGATGGCTTAGTTGCTATTATGTTTGAAGAAGTTGAGTCCCACATCTGGGAACTCTCAAAAATAGTATCAAAAAATTGAAATGCTTCTTTAGGATTTTTAATCATAAATTCTCCCTACGCCATCATTTCAACAAATTATCTCATTGCAGGTGGAAGAGCATCATAGAAAAAACCAACTAAGGTCCAGTTTTCAAATGCATGATGTGGATAAGCTTGGAGAAGATCTTTAAATCTTTCCCAACATTGATAAAAAATTTCCCCTTCTTTTACAGAAAAGTTCATTATTTGATGTCTTAATGTATTTGTATGATGTACAGGAAAAAACTTTTTAAAAAACTCAGCTTGTAAAGCTTGTCAGTTTGTGATTGAATTGGCTCTTAAAGAGATCAGCCATTGTTTTGCTTTATCTTTTAAAGAAAAAGGGAATAATTTTAGTCTAACCATTTCAGAATTATCTTGCAATGTTCCACAGACTTCTACAAATTCTTTCATATGAACATAAGGGTTTTCAGTTTCTAGACCATGGAACTGTGGTAATAATTGTATTGTTCCTGGCTTAATATTAAGATTTGGAGCATCTGGAGGAAAAGCAAAGCATGACGGGACATTAGTTTGTGTATATTCTCTTAATGGTCGAATATTTTTAACTACTTCTTGTTCTCTAGGTTGTTCTTCCCTAGGTACGTTTCTAGCCATACTTAGTTCAAAGGATTCTTGATTAGATGAAGACGATGAAGACGAAGGACATGATTGGTTTACAGGTCCTACGAATGAATGAACAAACATAAACTATTTAACAAAAACACACTTTATATACCTAGAAAACAGATAAACAACTTTTGTATTTTGTTTAATTTCAAATTACCGTAAATCCCCGGCAACAGCACCAAAAACTTGATTCGCACTATTTCGTGATCTAATTTATATTATATTATACACCCAAGTATAAGTGGTCGAATNGGACTTAAAACTTGATTCGCACTATTTCGTGATCTAATTTATATTATATTATACACCCAAGTATAAGTGGTCGAATTATATTTTTCTCAGTTTTAAGTCCAAGTATAGATCCCATGAAGAGTTTTAATAATTTGGAAACGAAATAAATAGTTAAGTTCCCAATTCAATTAGGACAACATGTGATAGCTTGTGATGTGAGCTTAGATTGATAACTAGTCTAAATAAACAGTTATGTGCAGATAGAGTAAGACAATAATAAAAAGTATTCTTCAGTTCAAAGATCCCATATGCATTATATTGGTTAAATACTGGAAATGCTACATTACAGCAATTAACTTCCATGTTACTGGCAAGTTAACTGGTAGGTCTGATGTATATAAACCATCACACAACAACTTCTTAGGTTAGCCGGTGGTATCCATGACAACTGATTAATCCAAACAAACCAGAAGGACAAGTCATTCATGAGGAATACTTGAATTATTCATTTGTCTTCATAATAGTAGGTGCATACATAATAAACCATAACACAACCACTTCTTAGGTCAACTGGTGGTAGTAATTATAACACAACAACTTCTTAGGTTAGCTGGTTATAGATATGTTAATTGACTAATCCAAGCAAACCAGAAGGACAAGTCATTCATTAGGAATACTTGAATTATGCATTTGACTCTATCTGTGACATATATATACCAATTAAACATCCTCAGTGTTTCGGTGAAGGACAAGCCATACCGATAGGAATGCCGTGGTTGTTAGACTGATAATATTATCCTTTATACCAGTTAAATTATCTAAGTAATCTAGAAGGACAAGCCATTCATGAGGATCCCTTAGGTCATTCATCTGATAGTTACACACACACACACACACACACATATATATATATATATATATTTGTTAAACCCTAATAACTCAGAAGGATCATTTAGGTTTTGTATCATGCATCAGTTAACATACTCAGCATTCTGGTAGAGGATAAATCATACCGATAGATGTGTCGTAGTTGTTTTACTGGCAGGTTGATGATGCACTGATGACATACTTTTAGGCACAACACCGAAAGTACGTACATCACTGTATCATGCATGAAACATATAACACATAGATATATAAATATATAAAACATCAGCATTTTCAGAGTTTAACCAGTATTATACATATGTTTACCACTCATTGGAGGATATACGGAACTACTCACGCCCCATTGCTACAGATAAGCAAGGAGTGTAGGTAGTTTTCATTATAACTAGAATTAAAATACATAAATTAAAATGTCTTTCACAAGGAACAACTGCAATACAATCACCATTATTATCAGTTAAGACAAAAAGGTGACTGTAGTTCAACTATCCGAATAGAAAGATACAATAGAAATGTAGAAGTAGATTAAAGTGCATCACGGACCGGATCATTTTTGCAACTTCTCTTTTTCTCTTTCTCTTTTCTCTCTCCTCTCTCTGTAGCTCTCTTGTTTTTCTCTTGGTTCCGGCCTGCTGAAGACTGAACAGGGAGATGCCTATTTATAGAGGAAGAGGAAGCAGGAGCTGTGAGCCGCCAAAGGGGACCGTCCATACGCCACCACCAGCGTCCGGATGGTGGAGCTTTGCTGGATTTGCAACTTGCATTATGCTGACTCTTCATGTGGTGTAATTACACTTAAGCCTTTGTAGTTTCAATCTTTTATGCTTTGTTCCTTGTATTCTTTGATAATTCTGTATTAAACCCTGAAATTTGGACATAAAATATTAACAACCCTAATTCCCACACAAAATCCTAATTGATCATAAGTTCTTGTTTTTAGTTATTTTATCACACTAATTCGACTTTATTAACTATTCTAATTTATATATTAATTAAGGTTAATCAAACTCCCCAACTTAAACTTTACTAGTCTCTTGTAAATTAAAAAAACTATTAACACAATATAATATAAAAAAAGGTAAAATCATTTTCGTAGATTTTTCATGATTGCATTTAGTGTATGCAACAAACCTTTAAACCCCTAGGTGATTTATAGTGGACGAGTTTTGTATCATGAAGGTTTTCAATGAAGCTACCTACAAACTTCAGTAATTAGAAATCCATAACTCATATTTCTCAAAAGTAAAATTAAATTAATATTCTATCTGTCTTGTCAAGATACTTCCTTCTTTGATCACTATAAGAGTAACAAACGTTATTTGTAATATTATCTATATATTTTTATAAAAAATTGTGTGTGTATGTGTAATGATTTCTTTATTTTCAAAAATCACTTGAGAAACATTACCCCCTTTCTTGGTAGTTTTGATGTCAATCTTTCCCTGAAATACACTCAGCAAAAAGAACACACTTGTTATAGTAACTATTCTCACAATCCACTTGTTGGAATATAGTTAACACGACAAATAATTTCACATGTAATAATCAAAAGAACAGTTAGTTGAATAAAGTGGAATTTGACATAATCGCATGAAAGAATATTAACACTATATTAAATATACTATTAACATTTTCTGTAAACCCCCACACTTTTATTTTAATAAGTAGCAAGTAAATATATGAAATTTTTTGTAATCAAACTTGTACCAACTATGTTTGATGTCCAAATGTATATTGTATAAGTTTGAGTTGGTTTTGGAAAGGTTTGGAATGGATTGAAAATGAAAAACAAAGGAAACAGACAAAACTGAATAGACCGTACCAATACTATGTACCGGTACACCCGGAAGTTACCGTACTGGTACAGCATACCAGTACGCTACTGTCCAGAGAGTTTACCGTACCAGTACGCTCTGTAAATTCCAAAAAAATTTAAGTCGTGATTTGGGGTCTATTTTTTACCCTATAAATACATAATGACGCCTCCTTTAGCCCCATTTCAACATTTCTAACCCTAGGAAACCTTAGAGAGGAAGAAAGAAAGGAAAACACAAGAGATTCAAGTGTTGATTCAAGTGGGAAAGATAAAATCTTTTACATTTCTTCCCAAACTACAAAACAAGGTAGGAGTTCCTTCCATTCTTGACCATTGGGGCTATGGCTTATATGTATATGTATGTTTTCACTCTCATTTATATATATGCTATAAAATCATCATTTCTTGTTATTTTTGCAAAGATTGCCATGTTTTAAACAAAGTTAGGGTTAGATAACCATGAAAACTCTTTTCTTGTCATAAAACCCTAGTTTCCAATAGAAATGAATTTTTCTCCTGATTTTTTCCTTGTTCTTGATTTCAAAACTTTAGTGCTTTGTAATGAACAATAAAAATGGATTGTTGATGATCTTTTGCTTATTTTTTTAAATTGTTCTCTTGTAATACAAATTGTGAAATTTGGGGATTTTTGATTTCCTTGTGATTTGAGAAAATATTTGTCATTGCATCTCTTGTATGGTTGTTGTGATAGACTTGAATTGCATTCGAGCACTGTCGTAGAGTGTTACTGGTTAGTCTATCCCAGTGGGGGTGAGATAGTTTCCTAACAGTTGTAGTGATTTGTTGTTTATGAGAGCAACCGCTATTATTCACGTAAGTTTGAGGCTGAGGGATTGTATACCTTTCCTGGGAAGGATTCGTCAATGTCGTGAGAAACGGTATACGACCTTCCTACAATGTTTGGGATTGTGTGATTATGATGGGTGAGTGAGGTAGAATCGTGGTGTAGATTCATGGGAAACAACCAACATACCTGAGAATGTGGGATTATGTTGTTGAATGATTGTTCATTTCTGTCACTCTGATATATTTATTTCTTTCATTTAAATTATTGCTCTTGCTTAAACTTGAGATCCATTTGAAATGTCCTTATTTTCTTTCAAAAATATGTATGATATTTTGAAAAGTGGGACCGAACTATTTTATATGTTTTCTAAACCTTGTTCGAGTTTGGGAGGATGTTGCTATAGAGCTTAATTCTCACCCCCTACAAACATCATATTTTTCAGATTGTGTGCTAAAGGAGCAGCTTAGAGTAGATGAACAGGCACATTGGGAAGCCCCAATAGATGGGAACGTGGATCCTAAGATGGATGTCTGGAATTATATTCTCCTTTGTCCTAGGTTCTAGACTAGGAAATTTATTCTGAGACAATGTAAAGGCTACCATATTTTGTTATTCTACTCTGGGATAATAGTTAATTCTTTTGGGATGTATTGGCCATGGTTTGACATATTCTTTTGGAATAATGTTATATACATTATGGATGATGAATGACATTATTTTCATTTATGAATTTTATTAGTTGCTCTCATGATGTAAATGATTTTAGATTGTGATGTCGTCCAAGGTGGATTTTGGGGTGTTACAAATTTTGGTATCAGAGCCTAGGAATTAGGCCAAGATGAGTAAATGCGAGTTCTGGATAAAGGAAGTGAAATTCCTTGGCCATGGAACAAAGTGTAGTTGTTGACCTCAAAAAGATTGAAGCCGTGATGAAATGGGAACCACCAAGGAATGTGACCGAAGTATATAGTTTCTTGGGTTTAGCAGGCTACTATCGGAGGTTTATGGAAGGGATCTCGAAGATAGCTATGCCAATGACTCATTTTACGAAGAAAGGGGAAAAATTCTTATGGACTCAAGGGTGTGAACAAGCCTTTCGCACCTTGAAGGAAAGGTTGACAACAACTCCTGTCCTCATTATCCCGAGTAGTGGGGAAGGATATGATGTGTATACAGATGCTTCGTTACGAGGCTTGGGATGTGTGCTTATGCAAGGAGGTAAGGTTGTTGCTTATGGATAGAGACAACTAAAGATCCATGAGAAAAATTATCCCACCCATGACTTAGAGCTTGCAGCTGTGGTTTTTGCTCTTAAGTTATTGAGGTGTTACCTGTATGGAGAAACGTTTCAAGTGTTTTCTGATCATAAGAGCCTCAAGTACATCTTCACACAGGAAGACTTAAATATTCGACAAAGAAGGTGGATTGAATATCTAGAAGACTATGAGGTCACACTCTATTACTACCCGGGGAAGGCTAATATAGTAGCAGATGCAGTTAGCAGAAAGTCTCAGAGTGAAATCAATGTCCTTGCTGTTAATAGGTGGAAGATGATTGATTCCTTGGAGGAGTTTGATCTATGGGTGGATAGACAGGGGGATCGATCGTACTTATTTAATCTCGTAGCTCAACCAATTCTTCGACAAAGGATTGTGAAGTTGCAACAATTAGATACAGAGTTGAAAACTATCTGGGGTAGATTGGAGAGGAATGAGATGATTGAGAATTGGTCCATACAGAATGATGAGTTATAGTTTCGTGGAAGACTATGTGTATCAAATAATGACCAAGTCGGGGAAAAAGTGTTGGGTGAGTTCCATCGTTCCAAATTCTCCATACATCCGGGTAGTACCAAGATGTATAGGGACATGAAGTGTCAATATTGGTGAAAAGGAATGAAACCAGATGTGGCTAAGTACGTTGTAAAGTGCGTGGTGTGTCAGTAGGTGAAGATTGAGCATCAAAAACCTAGAGGATTATTACAGTCCTTGCCTATCCCAGAGTGGAAGTAGGATCACGTTACCATGGATTTTGTGTCGGGTTTACCATGGACGTCACGAGGGCATAATGTCGTATGGGTCATTGTAGATAAACTCACCAAGGCAGCACATTTCTTGAGTATGAAGACCACTGACACCTTAGAGACCTTGAGCAAGCTTTATATCTGTGAGCTTGTTCAATTACATGGCATTCCACGCTCTATCGTGTCGGATCGTGATTCTCATTTTGTGGCACAGTTTTGGCAAAGTCTATAATGGGCTATGGACACATAATTACACTTTAGCACCGCCTTTCATCCCCAAATGGATGGCCAATCCGAGAGGGTGATACAGATTTTGGAAGACATGTTACGTGCTTGTGTGTTGGACTTGAAGGGAAGTTAGAGCGATCATTTTCCATTGATAGAATTCACATACAACAACAGTTTTCAATCCAGCATTGGCATGGCACCGTATGAGACACTGTATGGAAGATCATGTAGGTCCCCGACTTGTTGGTTGGAAGCGGGAGAGAGTAGCTTGTTTGGGTCAAAGATTGTTCAGGAGACTAAGGAGAAAATTCAACTCATCCAGGAAAGATTACGCACGGTACAAAGTAGACAGAAGAGCTATGCGAATAGAAGATGAAGACCATTGGAATTCCAAGAGGGGGACTATGTGTTCCTCAAGGTGTCACCCAAGAAGGGGGTGTTTAGATTTCGCAAGAAGGGGATATTAGCACCAAGATACACCGGACCATTTGAAGTGATCCAAGCTATGGGCAAAGTGGCGTATCAACTTCGGTTACCAGCTCAGTTGTCAGGGGTACATAACCTATTCCATGTGTCAATGTTAAGAAAGTGTCAAACGGATACAACGCATGTCATGGATTTGGAGGATATTGAAATTCAAGATGGAGCAACATATGAAGAACAATCGGTGAAGATTCTCCACACCAAGGAGAAGGTGCTTCGCAACAAAGTCATTCAACTATTGAAAGTCTTGTGGCAACACCATGAAGTGGAGGAAGCTACTTGGGAACTGGAGCTAGAGATGCGAGAGAAGTGCCCCCATTTGTTCGCTACTTGAGGTAAGTTTCGAGGATGAAACTTTCTTTAAGGGGGTGGATTGTAAACCCCCACACTTTATTTCAAACATGTAGCAAGTAAATATATGAAATTTTTTGTAATCGAACTTGTAACAACTATGTTTGATGTCCAAATGTATATTGTATAAGTTTGGGTTGGTTTTGGAATGGTTTGGAATGGATTGGACATGAAAACCAAAGGAAACAGGCAAAACTGAATAGAACATACCAGTATTGCGTACTGGTATGCCCGAAAATTACCGTACCGGTACAGCGTACCTGTACGCTACTGTCTAGAGAATTTACCGTACCGGTACGCTCTGTAAGTTCCAAAAAATTTTCAGTCGCGATCTAGGGTCCATTTTTCACTCTATAAATACATAATGATGCCTCCTTTAGCCCCATTTCAACATTTCTAACCCTAGGAAACCTTAGAGAGGAAGAAAGAAGGGAAAACACAAGAGATTCAAGTGTTGATTCAAGTGGGAAAGATCAAATCTTCTACATTTCCTCCCAAACTACAAAACAAAGTAGGGGTTCCTTCCATTCTTGACCATTGAGGCTAGGGCTTATATGTATATGTATGTTTTCACTCCCATATATATATATATATATATATATGCTATGAAATCATCCTTTCTTGTTATTTTTGCAAAGATTGTCATGTTTTAAACAAAGTTAGGGTTAGCTAACCATGAAAATTCTTTTCTTGTCATAAAACCCTAGTTTGCAAGAGAAATGAATTTTTCTCTTGATTTTTCCCTTGTTCTTGATTTCAAAACTTTAGTGCTTTGTAATGAACAATAAAAATGGATTGTTGATGATCTTTTGCTTATTTTCTTAAATTGTTCTCTTGTAATACAAATTGTGAAATTTTGAGATTTTGGATTTCCTTGTGATTTGAGAAAATGTTTGTTGTTGCATCTCTTGTATGGTTGTTGTGATTGACTTGAATTGAATTCGAGCACTGCCGTAGAGTGTTAAAGGTTAGTCTATCCCAGTGGGGGTGAGATGGTTTCATAACACTTGTAGTAGTTTGTTGTTTGTGAGAGCAACCACTATTGTTCACGTAAGTTCGAGACTGAGGGATGGTATACCTTTCCTGGGAAGGATTCGTCAATTTCGTGAGAGACAGTGTATGCTATTCCTAAAATGTTTGGGATTTTGTGATTATGATGGGTGAACGAGGTAGAATCATGTTGTAGATTTATGGGAAGCAACCAACATACCTGACAATGTGGGATTACGTTGTTGAATGATTGTTCGATTTCTATCACTCCGACATGTTTGTTCCTTTGCTCTTGCTTAAACTTGAGATCCATTTGAAATGTCCTTATTTTCTTTCAAAATTGTGTATGATATTTTGTAAAGTAAGACCGAACTATTTTATATATTTTCTAAACCTTGTTCGAATTTGGGAGCATGTTGCTCAAGAATTTAGTGCTCACCCTTTACAAACAACATATTTTTCAGATTATGTGCTAAAGGAGGAGCTCGAAGTAAATGAACATGCAAATTGGGAAGCCCCCAATAGATGGGAACGTGGATCCCCAGATGGACGTCTAGAATTATATTTATTTTTGTCCTAGGTTCTAGACTAGGGAATTTATTTTGAGACAATGTAAAGGCTAACATATTTTATTATTCCCCTGCAAGATAATAGTTAATTCTTTTTGGGATGTAATGGCCATGGTTTGGCATATTCTTTTGGAATGATATTATATACATTATGGATGATGAATGATATTATTTTCATTTATGGATTTTATTAGTTGCTCTCATGATGTAAATGATTTTAGATTGTGATGCCATCCAAGGTGGATTTTGGGATGTTACATTTTTCTTCTTAGAATCGATAGAACTAATATAAATATATGACTTTTGGAATCAAAAAGGACATTATTAGGGTTGTAATGTGGTCATGGGTTTAAGGTTTATGAAATGACGTCATTGGATATCAAATGCTACCTTTAATATTGTAACACACCTATTTTTTCGAGGATTTTGCATGTTTCTTTTTTTTTCTTTTTTTCTATTGTTTCCATTTTCCACTTTCTTGGCTCTTTTCTTTCTTTCTTTTTTTCAGATTTTTCTTTTCTTTGGCATGTAATCATTCTTTTGCCTGATCTTGTTTTCTTCTGCCTTTTCTGTTTTTCTTGTTTTTCTGTATCCTACTGATTTAGAAGAGGGTGCAAGAAAATTAGATAGCAAAGGTAAGTTAATATCTTTTTATCTGGCTCGGGTATTTTTTTGGGTTTTAAGAAAAGAATATATTTTCTTTCAAGCTCAATCATGACTGACTAAGGATATAAGTTTGTAAAATAAATGGTCAAGGCACAAGATTTAATCAAACATGGCCTAAGATCATTTTCAANGTTCCGCCTCCACATAAAACAAAATATATACAAACAAAGTTATACACAAACAAGATTATGTACACGGAACAACGTACCTCAGCCCATGATGAAGATCATGGGACTTACCTCCGTCGTCCGAAAATCACCTTCTTGGTTTGACACTTGCCTTCCCCGGCAACGGCGCCAAAAATGCTTGACAAATTTCCTTGTTGTTTCCTAACCTATAAACATCACCTTTTAGCATGTATAGTATATGAATAAAGGGGAGTGTCACTCTCCTAGGGATGATGTCAAAAGAAAGGGCAACGGAATGGTGGATGAATGAGATTTCAAATGTGAGTATGTGTGAACAAAAGTGCTCCCCAAGCGCAAGGAGACTTTCGTGGATCGTGTTTTACTTGGTGATATTCTAAGGTCATTTCCACGGGGAAAGAAGTAAACCAAGGGGAAGGTGATTTTGGGAGAAAGAAAGTGTAAAATCTTTGATTGTTGGAAGTTGTTTGGTGAAGTTGTTTTGATGCTAGTAAAATGAGAAACAAATGTTGGCAAATCCAAGAGGTCACTCCAATAGGAATACCGTCTCAACTCGAAACCCTCCTCCAATAGAGCATGAATGAACGATTGATTCGTGGGAAGCTAGGGGTAAGATTGGTGAGTATCTAAGCATAAACCGTGACTAGGCCTACGGAATATCAAAGACTCACCAAGTTATCCACCCTCAACCCAGTCAAACCGAACCATTGAACTCTGAAAGAGGGGAGGAGAATGAGTTGAAATGGTATACCCAAGTGGAGGTTCCTCTTGGTTTTGCCAACTAAGAGATTTAGCTATTCATGCTTAAAATAAAGACAACAATATGATGAGAAGACATTATGAAGAAATAAAGACTAGATCTAAGCATAAACGAAATGCATAAATATAACTTCCGGATAATCTCCTCTTACGAAAGATTGGATGAGAAACTACCCACTCTTCATGGCTTTGTTAAAGCTAGAAAAGTAAGTGATGCTCATCCCTTCAAGAANTAGTATATGAATGAAAGGGAGTGTCACTCTCCTAGGGATGATGTCAAAAGAAAGGGAAACAGAATGGTGGATGACTNATACCCCAGTTTTCGGTCGACAACACACATATGCATCAGACTTGAGATCAATTAGGATTTTGTATAGGTTGTAATGTGGCCAGGTCAATNGCTCATCCCTTCAAGAAGAGGAGTTACAAGGTAAAACACTTTACACAAGGAGTCGATCTTCGACAAAGAATGAATGAATCACGTTCCACCCTTCGCGGCTTTGGTAAAACTCTAGAAAAGTGGAAGAGTTTCACTGCTCTAAGGGAAGAAGGAAGCTCNGACGTCAATGGTATTCAAAAGTTATCCCCTTTTTAATGTAGTGTAGCACACCTTTTTCTTGTTNCTCTAGAAAAGTGGAAGAGTTTCACTGCTCTAAGGGAAGAAGGAAGCTTAAGCAATGGAGATAAAAGAAAGCAATAACACAATAAAAGAAAGTAATACTTAAAGTAAAAGAAAACAATAATACAATAAAAGAAAACAATACTGAAAGAAAGCAATAAGCAATAAGAAAAGCAATAATACTTTTGGAGGGTTTTCCACTACCTAAAGATGAATGCTTTACAAGTCATAAGGGGTGGTATTTATAGGCAACAAGGTANTATAATTTCGTAGAAACAATGGCTAAGGCTCAAAATCAACTCAAAGATGGCCTAAAATCCTTTCTCAATTATGTGTCTATGTATGTGTCGCATGCAAAGGTTCCCTATGGGATATGTCAACAGATTACTTTAGTTGCATTTAATCAAAACAAGTTTAATGAGATTATTCAACAATTGAAAGTGAAANTCTTGTTAGGTGGCCTTGAATTCTTTGAACCCCCTTTGTTTTGAGCTTTGATAATTGGCACCCCAGTAGTTTGTAGCTTTGACATNAGAGCTTACTTGAGTAAATGTTGATTGTCTCTTAGAAAGCATCGCAAGGCTCAAAACTTACCATGATATTCTTTGTTATCTCCGCTGATTATGTCAGGTTTCCAAAGAATGTCAGTTATATTATAATTCTATTTTCAAGTCTGGTCATTCTGTACCTTAAGATTAACAAATACCAATGTACATTTGACATTTAAGCATAGAGAAAATACCATTTTTCAAGNTTACCTATTAAATTATGCCTTAATTAGGGTTAATCACACCCCCCAACCTAAACATTACTAGTCCCTAGTAATAAATAACAAAATAACAAAATAAAATCACTTTCGTAGATAACACGATTGCATTTAGCATATGCAACAAGCCGTTAAACCCCTAGGTGATTCCTAGTGGACGAGTTTTGTCTCGTGAAGGTTTCCTGTGAAGTTTCCTACAAACTCCAATTAAAAGATGTGTATATGTAACATCAAAATGAGTTAGCAACAGAATCATTGAGACACACGTCCCTTAATTTTGAATTGTTTCCCGAATACTTCTCTGTCACTGGTACGTACTCTATACAAAAATAAACACTTGTTACATTGGTATTTGAAATTCCCTGTGTAGTAACAATGATCATTCTAGTAGCAAAAATTGTTATATAACAAATATTCCACTTTATCACCTTCCATGGATAGCTTTGATGTCTCAAACCTCTCTTAGAATGCTCTCAGCAAAAAAATAATTCACTCCGATTATAGTGACTTGTCTCTCAAAGGACATGTGATCAGAGGATGGTCAATCGAAGAATCACATACACAGTTAGAAAGGGAGTGAAATTCTTAAGAAAGTAGACTAATCATGTTCTTGGCATAATCTCATGGAAGAATATCAATGTAATTAAAGAAATACTATTTAACATACCCCAGTTTTCGGTCGACAACACACACATGCATCAGACTTGAGATCAATTAGGACTTTGTATAGGTTGTAATGTGGCCAGAGGTCAGTGGCTAACGAAATGACGTCAATGGTATTCAAAAGCTATCCCCTTTTTAATGTAGTGTAGCACACCTCTTTCTTGCTTTTCGATCTTTTGCCTAGAAATGGTATTTCTTTCTTTCATTTTTCTCATTTTTCACTTTCTTGGCAATTTCCTATTTTTTTTTTTTCACCGATTCTTCATTGAACAGTAGCCACCATCTTCTTTTCTGTTTTTCTTGCCTTTCTATGTCATACCGATTTATAAGAGGGTGCAAAAAAAAATGGAATAGCAAGGTATGTTAAGTGTATTTTCTTGTGGCTCGGTTATCATATGGGTTTTTTCCAAAAAAAAAAAAAAAGAAATCATCATTTATTGAAAGCTCAAACATGGCTAACTAGGGATATAATTTTGTAGAAGCAATGACTAAGGTTCAAAATCAACTCAAAGATGGCCTAAAATCCTTTCTCAAGTATGTGCCTGTGTCGCATGCAAAGGTTCCCTGTAGGATATGTCAATAGATTACTTTAGTTGCATTTAATCAAAGCAAGTTTAATGAGATTATTCAACAATTGAAAGTGAAAGAGCTTACTTGAGTAAATGTTGATTGTCTCTTAGAAAGCATCGCAAGGCTCAAAACTTACCATGATATTCTTTGTTATCTCCGCTGATTATGTCAGGTTTCCAAAGAATGTCAGTTATATTATAATTCTATTTTCAAGTCTGGTCATTCTGTACCTTAAGATTAACAAATACCAATGTACATTTGACATTTAAGCATAGAGAAAATACCATTTTTCAAGGAAATGCGGCTTTTTTTTTCTTTTTTTTTTTCACTCGAATAAAAATCAAAGTTATTTATATACACATTTAACTATGAAAATTGAAAAAAAAACTAAATGCACACATTGAACTTGAAAAACTATCTGGATAAGTCCCTACCTACGCTACAGGTTGGCATTTTAGGACAATCCTTACTCGGCCCACATCTTTATTCAACAAAAAGACTTTGTACATAAACAAATATTTACACATAAAAACTTCGGACCATTAACCTTCATCCCTAAAACACATTTTTCCACAATTTTGTCATTATTAGTCACAATTTAATCCGAGTCATCGCTTGTGTCTATGTCATTATTAGTAACCCTTCCCACTTCTTGTCGCACATAACGTGTAAGTCCCGGATTGGTTTAAGATGACGTGTTAGAAAAATCCTTACTCTACCCATACACTATCCAGTTTAATCGATCGGTTGCACAACCCGAAATTGGTTCAGAGCACTGATTGTATTTTTTTCATGTGAAAACACCTGCCACATTGTTTACAAACACCCAGCCGTTTGGCACGACGACGTTTAGTAAAAGTACTTCTGCCACACAATGGTTTTGCTTGTGCTTCTCGAATTTCAATTTTTCTGACTACTCTTGCTTTTCTCATGATCACAGCATGCACATCAGATGGAAATGTGCGCAAGACTCCCAAACTAAACCAAAAAATTTTAACATCCATTATTTTCTATGCTTTAAAACTCACTATCTGGTTCTTTAACGTCTGCCAGTCACAAAGACGATTGAAGCTGCATGTGATCATGAAATATAAGCGAAAATGCTGTAAAAAAATACGCAATCCAGAACAATCTCTTTTTTTTTTTTAAATAAAAAAAATACGAAACTATAACAAACTTGAATCGTAGATCACAAACCCCAACCTAAACCGAACANCACATCTTTATTCAACAAAAAGACTTTGTACATAAACAAATATTTACACATAAAAACTTCGGACCATTAACCTTCATCCCTAAAACACATTTTTCCACAATTTTGTCATTATTAGTCACAATTTAATCCGAGTCATCGCTTGTGTCTATGTCATTATTAGTAACCCTTCCCACTTCTTGTCGCACATAACGTGTAAGTCCCGGATTGGTTTAAGATGACGTGTTAGAAAAATCCTTACTCTACCCATACACTATCCAGTTTAATCGATCGGTTGCACAACCCGAAATTGGTTCAGAGCACTGATTGTATTTTTTTCATGTGAAAACACCTGCCACATTGTTTACAAACACCCAGCCGTTTGGCACGACGACGTTTAGTAAAAGTACTTCTGCCACACAATGGTTTTGCTTGTGCTTCTCGAATTTCAATTTTTCTGACTACTCTTGCTTTTCTCATGATCACAGCATGCACATCAGATGGAAATGTGCGCAAGACTCCCAAACTAAACCAAAAAATTTTAACATCCATTATTTTCTATGCTTTAAAACTCACTATCTGGTTCTTTAACGTCTGCCAGTCACAAAGACGATTGAAGCTGCATGTGATCATGAAATATAAGCGAAAATGCTGTAAAAAAATACGCAATCCAGAACAATCTCTTTTTTTTTTTTAAATAAAAAAAATACGAAACTATAACAAACTTGAATCGTAGATCACAAACCCCAACCTAAATCGAACATTGTCCCCAATGTTTCGAATTTACCAGTGTGTGGAGTTTGGAGATCAAGTTGTAGGGTAGAGATCTGTTTAACTGTCGAAACCTACAAAAAAAATACACAAATTAATCTTCTTTACGTAGATCTGGGTTTTCGCTAGGACAAAAATTANTTATTAGTAACCCTTCCCACTTCTTGTCGCACATAACGTGTAAGTCCCGGATTGGTTTAAGATGACGTGTTAGAAAAATCCTTACTCTACCCATACACTATCCAGTTTAATCGATCGGTTGCACAACCCGAAATTGGTTCAGAGCACTGATTGTATTTTTTTCATGTGAAAACACCTGCCACATTGTTTACAAACACCCAGCCGTTTGGCACGACGACGTTTAGTAAAAGTACTTCTGCCACACAATGGTTTTGCTTGTGCTTCTCGAATTTCAATTTTTCTGACTACTCTTGCTTTTCTCATGATCACAGCATGCACATCAGATGGAAATGTGCGCAAGACTCCCAAACTAAACCAAAAAATTTTAACATCCATTATTTTCTATGCTTTAAAACTCACTATCTGGTTCTTTAACGTCTGCCAGTCACAAAGACGATTGAAGCTGCATGTGATCATGAAATATAAGCGAAAATGCTGTAAAAAAATACGCAATCCAGAACAATCTCTTTTTTTTTTTTAAATAAAAAAAATACGAAACTATAACAAACTTGAATCGTAGATCACAAACCCCAACCTAAACCGAACATTGTTCCCAATGTTTCGAATTTACCAGTGTGTGGAGTTTGGAGATCAAGTTGTAGGGTAGAGATCTGTTTAACTGTCGAAACCTACAAAAAAAATACACAAATTAATCTTCTTTACGTAGATCTGGGTTTTCGCTAGGACAAAAATTATTGATTTTAAATGCAGACAGAAGAAGAAGAGTCATGTACAAATAGAGTAAACAAATGCCGATCATGAGACAAACGATTGGGTCTTCGGGGAATATGGTCATGGGATTGTTGGGAGTTGTGTCATGTTATAGAGAATAACACAACAGAAATAAGAAGAAGAAGAAAACGAAGAAAGATCTGTTTAGCTGTAGAGATCTGTTTAGCTGCCGAAACCAACAAACAAAACACAACAATTAACCAACTCGAGGGAGATTTGGGTTAGGCTGGAAACCACTCACCCTAAGTGTGAGCAGAAAAAGAGCACCCATGAACAAATACAAACATATAAGGCAAATTATTAAACAAAGGATTGGGTCGTCAGCGTATATGGTCATGGATTTGCAGGGGTGGTTTATTTTTACAGAGAACAGACAGAACGACGAAGAAGAAGAAAAAGAAGAAGAAGAAGAAAAGAGGAAGGAAGAAGAAAAAAGAAGGGGAGAAGAAGGGGAGACCAATCATCGGTGGATGGGTCCCATTTTTAATTTTTAATTTTTCTATTTTTTTATTTTTTTTTTATTTTTTTTTATTTTTTAGTGTCGGCAGCCCCATATCCGCATGAAATATTCCCTTTTTTTTTTTTTTTTTAGTGTCGGCAAGCGTGAGTGTCGGCAGAGCGAATATCCGCGCGAAATATTCCCACAAATATTGTGGTAAGATGCAAATAGTGCAACCTCACCCCCCAACTTGATTCATGCATTGTCCTCAATGAAACAAAAAAAGTATGATATTCAATGATGGACAGTAAAAAGATTAGTAGGGTTAGAGAACACCTCGCACTTGAGCTTTGACAAAAACACCAATATCTGCGACTAAGAAGAACAAAACTATACGACAAAAGAACATAATTAACATGGAATAAAAATAAAGTAAGTAAATAAAAGCCTGTACATTGAAAAGCAGAAAAAAAAACTAATTATTCCTCCACAACTTCTGGGTATACCGGATCCATCAAATTCTCCTCCACCACTTGTTCTTCAAAGCTCCCAAAAAATGGCTTAAGTCTTTGGCCATTGACCTTGAATGTCTGGCCATTTTCGGGGTTTTGGACATCCACAACTCTGTTAGGGTAGGCCACCTTGACAAAATAGGGGTCATCCCAACGGGATCGGAGTTTGCCTTGAAAAATGGAGAGGCGAGAATTGTATAAGAGTACTTTTTGCCTAGGCTCAAATGATTTCCTCACGATGGAGTTATCATGAAAGATTTTGGCGCTTTCTTTTGAGATTTTGGATCTCTCGTACGCATCTCGTCGAATCTCTTCCAACTCATTCAGCTCTAACATCCTACGATCACCGGTCNAAGGCAAATTATTAAACAAAGGATTGGGTCGTCAGCGTATATGGTCATGGATTTGCAGGGGTGGTTTATTTTTACAGAGAACAGACAGAACGACGAAGAAGAAGAAAAAGAAGAAGAAGAAGAAAAGAGGAAGGAAGAAGAAAAAAGAAGGGGAGAAGAAGGGGAGACCAATCATCGGTGGATGGGTCCCATTTTTAATTTTTAATTTTTCTATTTTTTTATTTTTTTTTTATTTTTTTTTATTTTTTAGTGTCGGCAGCCCCATATCCGCATGAAATATTCCCTTTTTTTTTTTTTTTTTAGTGTCGGCAAGCGTGAGTGTCGGCAGAGCGAATATCCGCGCGAAATATTCCCACAAATATTGTGGTAAGATGCAAATAGTGCAACCTCACCCCCCAACTTGATTCATGCATTGTCCTCAATGAAACAAAAAAAGTATGATATTCAATGATGGACAGTAAAAAGATTAGTAGGGTTAGAGAACACCTCGCACTTGAGCTTTGACAAAAACACCAATATCTGCGACTAAGAAGAACAAAACTATACGACAAAAGAACATAATTAACATGGAATAAAAATAAAGTAAGTAAATAAAAGCCTGTACATTGAAAAGCAGAAAAAAAAACTAATTATTCCTCCACAACTTCTGGGTATACCGGATCCATCAAATTCTCCTCCACCACTTGTTCTTCAAAGCTCCCAAAAAATGGCTTAAGTCTTTGGCCATTGACCTTGAATGTCTGGCCATTTTCGGGGTTTTGGACATCCACAACTCTGTTAGGGTAGGCCACCTTGACAAAATAGGGGTCATCCCAACGGGATCGGAGTTTGCCTTGAAAAATGGAGAGGCGAGAATTGTATAAGAGTACTTTTTGCCTAGGCTCAAATGATTTCCTCACGATGGAGTTATCATGAAAGATTTTGGCGCTTTCTTTTGAGATTTTGGATCTCTCGTACGCATCTCGTCGAATCTCTTCCAACTCATTCAGCTCTAACATCCTACGATCACCGGTCATTCTCAAATTAAAATTTAAAATCTTAATGGCCCAATAGGCCTTGTGTTCCATTTCGACTGGCAGGTGGCAAGCCTTTCCATAGACAAGCCGGTAGGGAGACATGTCCAAAATAGTTTTAAAGGCAATACGGTATGCCCAGAGAGCATCGGTCAATCTATTGGACCAATCCTTCATGTTTGGGTTAACCATTTTTTCTAGAATGTTCTTGATCTCCTTATTGGCTAGCTCGGCTTGGCCATTTGTTTGTGGGTGATAGGCAGTGGATACTTTGTGAGTGACACCATATTTGAACATTACAGATGCAAATGGCCTATTACAGAAATGTGATCCACCATCACTTATTATTGAACTAGGCATCCCAAACCTCGAAAAGATGTTCTCTTTGAGAAACTTGACTACGACCCGGTGGTCATTAGTCTTGGTCGGGATAGCCTCCACCCATTTGGACACATAGTCCACTACCAGAGGATGTACAAATAACCAAATTACATAGGGAAAGGACCAATGAAGTCGATGCCCCAACAGTCAAAAATTTTTATAAAAAGTATTGGTGAAAGGGGCATCATGTTTCCTTGGGTCACACTACCCAGCCATTGGCATTTGTCGTATCCCTTACAAAACGAAACACAATCTTTGATAATAGAGGGTCAGTAAAAACCTGATTGAAGAATTTTGGCCGAAGTCTTTTTTGTGGAGAAATGTCCACCGCAAGCTTGTGAATGGCAAAATGCAAGGACATCCCGCTATTCATTTTTAGGTACGCATCTCCTCATGATTTGGTTGGGGCAGTACTTGAACAAATATGGGTTGTCGAAGTAGAAGTACTTCACATCTGTCATATATCGTCTTCGATCTTCTAGGCTCCATTGCGGTGATATCTATCCTGTTGCAAGATAGTTACATATATCAGCATACCAAGGACAAACAGAATGAATTGACAGCAAATGCTCATCAGGGAAACAGTCAGGGATAGGAATGTGCTCATCAGCCTCTTGCACCACAAGCCGGGATATATGATCCGCCACCACGTTCTCAACTCCTTTCTTATCCTTGATCGTCAAGTCAAATTCTTGTAGGAGGAGTATCCACCTAATGAGTCTCGGTTTTGCATCCTGCTTAGACAACAGATACTTTAAAGCAGAGTGATCAGTAAAGACAACAATAGGCGAACCAATGATGTAAGCACATAATTTATCTAAGGCAAACACTACTGCTAGCAATTCTTTCTCGGTGGTGGCGTAATTCATCTGAGCCTCATTAAGTGTTTTGCTAGCATAGTGTATCACATATGATCTATTTTTCTCCCTTTGACCGAGCACTGCACCGACCGCGTAATCACTCGCGTCGCACATGAGCTCAAAAGGTAGATCCCAATTGGGTGGTTGGATGATCGGAGGTGGGACTAGCTTGCTTTTAAGTTTTTTAAATGATGCCTCACAATCATCTGACCACTCAAATAAGACCGCNTTTTTAAAGGATGCCTCACAATCATCCGACCACTCAAATGGGACCTCCTTAGACAGCAGGTTGGTCAAGGGTCGGGCCAATGCACTGAAATTCTTTATGAATCGACGATAAAAACCTGCATGGCCCAAAAATGACCGGATGCCTTTGATGGCTCTTGGCGTGGGGAGGTTGGAGATGGCCTCCACCTTGGATTTATCGACTTCAATACCCCTTACCGAAACTATATGGCCAAGCACGATTTCTTTTGTCACCATAAAGTGACACTTTTCCCAATTCAAGACTAGATTCTTCTCCTCACATCTTGTTAGAACTTTCTCCAAGTTTGCTAAACATCCCTCGAATGAATCCCCAAACACCAAAAAGTCATCCATAAAGACCTCTATATCTTTTCCACCATGTCACTAAAAATTTCCATCATACAGCGTTGAAAAATCTCCAGAGCATTGCACAGTTCAAATGGCATGCAGCGGTAGGCAAAGGTACCATAGGGGCACGTGAAAGTGGTCTTCTCTTGATCCTCCAAAGCAATCTCAATTTGATTGTAGCCGGAGTATCCATCTAAAAAATAGTAGAATAGATGCCCCGCTACTCGTTCTAGAACTTGATCGAGGAATGGCAATGGGAAGTGGTCTTTTCTTGTGCAAGTGTTCAGCTTGCGGTAATCAATGCACACCCTCCATCTGGTGATTACTCTTGTAGGTATAAGCTCATTCTCATCATTCTCAACCAATGTAACTCCAGATTTCTTAGGTACTATTTGCATGGGGCTAACCCACTTACTATCGGCAATTGGAAAAATGATCCCCACATTATGTAGTTTCAGAACCTCATCCCTTACCACCTCCTTCATGATGGGATTCAACCGCCTTTGTGGTTGTCGGGAAGGTTTGGAATCTTCCTCAAGATATATGCGGTGGGTGCAAATGAGAGGGCTTATCCCCTTGATATCCGCAATGGTCCACCCAATTGCTCCTTTATGTTTTCTCAACACCTCCAAGAGTTATTTTTCTTGTTCCATGTTCAATGTAGAGCTAATGACCACCGGAAATGTTTCACCTTCCCCAAGATAGGCGTACTTCAAATGGGTGGGCAAGGGCTTCAACTCCAAGTTGGGCTTTTGTTCATCCGACGGAAAAATTTTCTTTTCTCGATGGGGTAACTCTTCGAATGTAGGGATCCACCTTTCCATCCCTTTCAAATCTTCTACCTCCTCTTGCTCATCATAATTCTCAAGATCCACAATTCCTTCTTCCTTGAATTTCAACATCCCCTCCAGCTCCAAGTGCTCCTCAACCAAAGTGTCGATTCTATTGACCTCACTTACTTCCTCATCATCACCCGGTTGCTTTGCCAAGTTGAATACATTGTGCTCCATTGTCATATTCCCAAATGCCAACTTCATTAAACCGTTCCTGCAATTTATCACGGCATTAGATGTAGCAAGGAAGTGTCTTCCAAGTATTATGGGAATTTGGGAGCTAAGGTTTGCGGCAGGGTGTGTATCAAGCACAATGAAATCAACGGNGTGCAAGTGTTCAGCTTGCGGTAATCAATGCACACCCTCCATCTGGTGATTACTCTTGTAGGTATAAGCTCATTCTCATCATTCTCAACCAATGTAACTCCAGATTTCTTAGGTACTATTTGCATGGGGCTAACCCACTTACTATCGGCAATTGGAAAAATGATCCCCACATCAAGTAGTTTCAGAACCTCATCCCTTACCACCTCCTTCATGATGGGATTCAACCGCCTTTGTGGTTGTCGGGAAGGTTTGGAATCCTCCTCAAGATATATGCGGTGGGTGCAAATGAGAGGGCTTATCCCCTTGATATCCGCAATGGTCCACCCAATTGCTCCTTTATGTTTTCTCAACACCTCCAAGAGTTCTTTTTCTTGTTCCATGTTTAATGTAGAGCTAATGACCACTGGAAATGTTTCACCTTCCCCAAGATAGGCGTACTTCAAATGGGTGGGCAAGGGCTTCAACTCTAAGTTGGGCTTTTGTTCATCCGACGAAAAAATTTTCTTTTCTCGATGGGGTAACTCTTCGAATGTAGGGATCCACCTTTCCATCCCTTTCAAATCTTCTACCTCCTCTTGCTCATCATAATTCTCAAGATCCACAATTCCTTCTTCCTTAAATTTCAATATCCCCTCCAGCTCCAAGTGCTCCTCAACCAAAGTGTCGATTCTATTGACCTCACTTACTTCCTCATCATCACCCGGTTGCTTTGCCAAGTTGAATACATTGTGCTCCATTGTCATATTCCCAAATGCCAACTTCATTAGACCGTTCCTGCAATTTATCACGACATTAGATGTAGCAAGGAAGGGTCTTCCAAGTATTACGGGAATTTGGGAGCTAAGGTTTGCAACAGGATGTGTATCAAGCACAATGAAATCGACAGGGAAGTAAAATTTATCAATTTGAACTAAGACATCCTCAACTACTCCCCTTGGTGTACGGATACTACGATCCACCAATTAAAGTGTGATTGAGGTGGGCTTCAACTCCTTAAGCTGCAGTTATTGGTACACCGAGTAGGGGAGAAGATTCACACTTGGCCCCAAATCGAGGAGTGCTTGCTCCACTCGATAATTTCCAATTGTGATGGCCATGGTTGGATAACCGAGGTCTTTGAATTTGGGAGGAGTGTTGGTCCTCAATATTGAGTTCACTTGCTCGGTGATGAATGCTTTCTTGTGGACATTCAGTTTTCTCTTCATCGTGCAAAAGTCCTTCAAAATCTTAGCACATGATGGAATTTGCTTGACGGCGTCAGGAGTGGAATGTTAATTTTCACCTGCTTAAACATTTCCAAAATATCAGCATAATTAGCCACCTTGACAGGTGGCTTCAAACGACTTGGGAAAGGGGCAAACATGGGAGGAATAAACACACAATCATCAATTAGTTTTCCTTTCTCAACAACCTCTCTTTCTTTCTCTTCATGCACCTCTCTCTTGTCGGCATCACCCAATAGATCTTTTTCTTTTGGCAATGTGGTCTTGGGTGAGACCGTTGACAAAATGGTTTTGTCAATTTCTTTGCCACTACGGAGGGTGGTGACAGCTTTGAGTTGCTTGCAACTCTCTCGAAGGTTCCGATGACTCAACAAGGTGTTGACCCCTAGGGTTCTCTTGTGGTTGAGCGGGGAACTTTCCTTTTTCTTGTTGAGATGCCCCTATGGAGTTTGTCAACTTTGTGAGTTGGGCTCTTACATCATTGATGGTTGTAGCATTTTGGTTATTGATGGCGGTTTGGCTTTGAATGAAGGAATGAACCATATCCTCCAAATTCCTTTTATGAGGAGGTTGGTATGTGGATGGATTGGACGGTCCTTGAGAAAAACCTTGTGGAGGTGGATTTGGTGAAAAATTCTATGGTGGTGGGTTTGACGAATACCCTTGTGGATTGGTCGGTGCGTATTGAGAGCTAGATGCTTGCCCTTGGCCATGGTATTGATTTTGCTTGGGAGGCATGGGAGATGCATATGTACTTGAACCATGAGGAATGGGATTTTTATTTCTCCAACTAAAATTTGGGTGATTACTTCAAACCAGATTGTAAGTATTCGAATTGAAAGAAAATGATTGCCTCGTTTGGTTGAAGGCATGGACTTGTTCATGGTACACTTCTTTAAGGGTCGGAATGTTTGGGCAATCCGATAGGGAATGCTCCATACATTCATAAATTGAACAACCCTCCTCGGTTTGTGACACATTAGACACCTCGTGTCTCTTATTGACTTCAAGACTCTCAACTTTCTTTGACAATTTAGCAATTTTTGAAAACAAGTATTCCCGGTCTCTCAAATCATAAATCCCTCCCCCTTGAGTTTGGCCAGTCTTTTGAGGAGAAGACCTTGGTACATCGGTGGGATCTGTAATGTCCCATGATTGTGCATTTTGTGCCAATGTATCAAAGTAATCTAAGGCCTCTTCAGGGTCTTTGTTCAAAAACTCCCCATTACACATCATGTCAATGAACTGTCGATGGCCCGATGTGATTCCTTCATAAAAGAAACTCACCAATTGCCATGGTTCAAAGCCATGATGTGGAAGGGATTGTAGCAATTCCTTGTACCTCTCCCAATATTGATAGAATTGTCATTAGGCTTTTTCGAAAAGTTTTGAATTTGCTTTTTTAGGGCGGTGGTTTTATGCACCGGAAAGAATTTGTTCAAAAACTCAGAAATCATTTGGCTCCATCATGTGATGGTTCGAGGCCTCAAGGAAATAAGCCACGTTTTTGCCTTGTCTTTTAGGGAAAAGGGAAACAATTTCATTCTAGCTATCTCTTCCATCCCATGATTGGGAAGGAAGGTTGCAACTATTTCCTCAAAATCCTTTATGTGTGAATAGGGGCTCTGAGTTTCAAGTCGGTTGAACGTGGGAATTAGTTGCAACATCCCTGACTTAACTATGGAAAGATGAGCTTGGACCGAAAGGAGGATGCATGATGGTGTGGTGCTTCGTGTTGGTTGTAGGAAATTCCTCATTGACCTCACCAGGGAATCCATTTGAAAATTATTCCCCTCATTCACGGGAGGGAGAAAATTCCTTCTCGGATTGGGTATTTGGGGTTCTTGTGGTCCCCCACCCCTTTGGACATTTGGATTTGCACCCCTTTGGACATTTGGATTTGCACCTATATTGTCAAAATTTTCACCCGCATCCTCGGGTTGTTCTTGGTTAATACTCATGGTAGGGGCCAAGTTTTGTCTAACAAGTCAATTTTGGTCGTTCTGCCTCCACATAAAACAAAATATATACAAACAAAATTATACACAAACAAGATTGTGTACACGAAACAACGTACCTCCGCCCATGATGAAGATCATAGGACTTACCTTTGTCGTCCGAAAATCACCTTCTTGGTTTGACACTTGCCTTTCCCGGCAACGACGCCAAAAATGCTTGACAAAATTCCTTGTTGTTTCCTAACCTCTAAGCATCACCTTTTAGCATGTATAGTATATGAATGAAAGGGATGATGTCAAAAGAAAGGGCAACAGAATGGTGGATGAATGAGATTTCACATGTGAGTATGTGTGAACAAAAGTGCTCCCCAAGCGCAAGGAAACTTTTGTGGATCGTGTTTTACTTGGTGATATTCCAAGTTCATTTTCACAGGGAAGGAAGTAAACCGAGGGGAAGGTGATTTTGGGAGAAAGAAAGTGTAAAATCTTTGATTGTTGGAAGTTGTTTGGTGAAGTTGTTTTGATGCTAGTAAAATGAAAAATAAATGTTGGCAAATCCAAGAGGTCACTCCAATAGGAATACCGTCTCAACTCGAAACCCTCCTCCAATAGAGCATGAATGAACGATTGATTCATGGGAAGCTAGGGGTAAAATTGGTGAGTACCTAAGCATAAACCGTGACTAGGCCTACGGAATATCAAAGACTCACCAAGTTATCCACCCTCAACCTAGTCAAACCGAACCATTGAACTCTGAAAAAGGGGAGGATAACTAAGAGATTTAGCTATTTATGCTTAAAATAAAGACAACAATATGATGAGAAGACATTATAAAGAACTCCGAAAATCGTAGGGAGAAAGCTTGGATTTCTCACTTTTCTCCTCTCTTCCTCTCACACGTTAAACACACTGGATTCAGCAGATTTTTCTGCTAGCAAATCAAATTTTTAAGGATATTTTTAACCCAGATGCGCGGTGTACGTCATGCCACACACCCCCTTGTCTGGGTCCGTTTTCTCCCCGAAACGATTAATTTTATCTCAGTTTAAATTCAAATTAATTTTATTTGAACTTTAATTCAATTATAAGGAAATTTTTAAAAATTTATTTGTGGGAACCTTTGTGAGGTGACCTGCCACCCAATCATCTCGAAATACGTACAAAATTCAACTATCTCAAAATTTGACAAAATTTGTTTAGGTGACTCAGTTTCGCAATACGAATCCAACGGTAAGGTCCATTATGTCAGCCGAGCTCTAGAAAAATACAGATTTTAATTCCGCATTATAGTGACAAATTACCATTTTACCCTTTTTTCGAAAAAGTTCAAATTTTCCCGGATTTTACAATTCCTATTTATATTGATGTTAAGTACATCTCCAATCTTCCATCTACTCCTAGCTTGAACAACCCATCTTTGAAGGAAGAAGGCTTCTCCATGTATAGGAAGGATTTGAACCCAAGTTCACCTCCATCAGTGAAAAGGACTGGAAATACTTTGCTTTCAACACTTGGAATAAAATAGAGTGCTAATTTTGATACAATCTTCAAAATTGCTTTGCTAACACTTGGAATAAACGTGAATGAAAAAGGGATAAAAACTAAGTGTAGAGCCCCCATATATATAGGTAGGAAAATACTATGTAATCCAAATTTGTAACCCAAATTTGCATCCTAAATGAAGGGGGATCATTGAATCAGTGGGTCTCATCAACTCTATTAAATGGAACCCACTGATCCAATGGTCCCTCTTCATTTGGGATGCAAATTTGGGTTGCAGATTTAGGTTACATAGCATTGCTTATATAGCTAATAAAAGTCACAATAAAGATAAAAAGGTGAAAAGAGAAAAAAACTCTAATAAACCCTAATAACCTAGGCTACTATAACTCCAACATTTCCCCTCAAGCTAGACACAAAAATGTCAACTAAGTCAAACTAGACAACAGAGTCTTGAGAATGGATAGAGTGACAGTTTGGTGAAAACATCCGCAACTTGATCACGGGTCCCCACAAATGATGAAATAACCATACCACTATTAACCTTCTCCCGAATAAAGTGAACATCAATCTCTATATGCTTTGTCCTCTCGTGTAATACAGAGTCAGATGTGAGCTGAATAGCAAATCGATTATCACAATATAATGTAGATGAAGAAGTCACCAAAAATTTCAACTCGCCAAGAATCGATCATAGCCAGATAATCACATATGTCAAGTGCCAATGCCCAATACTCTGCCTCTACTAACGAGTGAGAGACAAATGACTATTTCTTCCTCTTCCATGAGATAAGATAAGTCCCTCGAAAGGTATAGAAGCCCGTAGTAGTTCGATCGTCACACGCTCCCTCATAATCTGAATATAAATAACAAGCTAGAGAACTAGTCTGATATCCTAATGCATATAACAACCCAAGTCTAGGACAAGACTTGAGGTACTAAAGAATATGATAAATTGCATCAAAGATGAGACTGACATGGTATGTGCATGAACTGACTAACTCGACTGATAGCAAATAAAATGTCTAGCCTAATGTTGTATAGATAGATAAGTCTATCTACCAACTTCTGATAAACGGTCAGATCTCTCAACTCATCACCTTCAGCAGTAAGCTTCAGGTTTAGAATCATGGGTGATAATACCGATTTGTACCCCAACATCCCAGTGCCTGAGAGAAGATCTAGAACATACTTTCTCTAAGAAAGAACAATACCCCCACTGTAAAGGACAACCTCAATCCCAAGAAAGTATCACAGAAATCCAAGGTCCTTCACATCAATGGCCTTCCCAAGGTCTACCTTCACCTACGCAGTCCCAGAAACTTCATTTCCTGTAATAATAATATCATCAACATATACCAAAAAGATAACACACTGTCAAGAAGTATTTCGTCGAATGAAGCAGGTATGATCAGAATGACATATGGTGAACGCTAAACATATAACTATACCACTAAAACTAGGGAGCTAGGCTCGTAGTGACAATTTCAGTCCATAAATAGACTTACGCAGTCGACATACCTTTCCAACATACTCTCCCTCACCATAAAAGCCCAATGGTGCATCCATATAAATAATCTCGTCTAGATCACCGTGAAGAAATGCATTCTTCACATCCAACTAATGAAGAGGCCAAGAGTACTCTGCGGTCGGAGAAATAATCAATCAAACAGTATTCAATTTTGCCACGGGGGCAAAGGTAGCACCAAAGTCATGACCTAGTACATGAGTAAATCCTTTCGCTACAAGCCTAGCCTTGTGACGATCAATAGTACCATCTGCAAGAAACTTCAAGGTGTAAACCCAACGACAGCCAATAGGCTTTACCCCTAAAGGTAAAGAGACAAGATCCCACATATATTTATGCTGAAGAGCGTCCATCTCCGTCTGCATGGCAAGAACCCACTAGGGCTCCTGCATAGCTTCTTAAACAGAGTGAGGAACTGACGTATCTGATAAGGCCATACTATAAGCTCAAAATTTAGGAGACAGATCATCACAAGAAACATAAGTAGAGATTAGATATAAAGTCTTGGTAGTCCCACCATAACGAACAACTTGACGGCGATCACGTAACAGATAACGACGCCCTAAATCATCATCCTCCACTGGCAATGTCTCATCAGGTAAAGTAACTAGCTCAGTTATCCGTATTATCACCCATGATTCCAAACCAACGGACAACATATGCATCAATATGCTCAACAAACTAAGAAGTATTACCTACATAACCTAAGGTAGAGGGGACATCAGCAGGGGGATGGGAACGAGGATGACAAACATAAACCTGCAAAGGAAGAAAGTATGGTGACTCTGTACTAACAAGGATAAGTGGCTCTGGAGGAGGAGAGACTGATGACTTGTAGTGATATTGACCAATGGCTCTGGCTCTTGTGGTAATGAAAAATCAAAGGGAGTATCATCAACTGGAGGGGCAGACATAGGACTGGAAGAAAAATAAGGAATATGCTCAAGAAAGTTAACATCTACATAATGATACATACGTCGTTTGACAGCATCATAACACCAATCCCCCTTAGACTGGTGACAATAGCCCACAAAGACACAACGAATCGTTTTATCATCAAGCATATGGCGAGTAGGAGATCGATTCTAAATAAAATATGTGTAGCCAAAAACACGAGGAGGGACTAAAAAAAGTGTCCGCTTAGGGAATAAGACATGTAAGGGAGCCCTATGCTGAAGAACACGACTCAGTGTACGATTGCACAATAAAGTAGAAGTCAAAACAGCACAACATCAATAAGATTATGGTACCCCCGTACCTCTAAGCATACAACGTACCATCCCTATCAGACTCCTATTTTTCCTTTCAGCAACTTCATTTTGCTTAGGAGTATATGGACAAGTGAGGTACTTAATGATACCTTCGGAAGAAAGGTGAGACAATAAAGCATCAGAAACATATTCTTTGGCATTATTCAAACGAAGAGCACAAACAATGACATCGAATTGTGTCATAATCATCTAGAGAAATTGAGTGATAATAGGGAGTACATCAGACTTCCTATGAAAAAGGTAGACCCAAGTACAACAGGTATGGTCATTTATAAATGTCACAGTATCGAGCACCTAATAGAGTAGTAATAGGAGAGGGTCCCCAAATATCAGTGTGTATTAGTTCCAATGGTTTAGGTGACTGGTGCATACAATGAATATAACTGGTCTGAACATGTTTCGATAGGGAACATATAACACCGTCAAGTTTACCACCAACACAAGCATTGCTCAAAGCAAGAAATAACATACATAAATATTTAAAATTTGTATACCCAAAAAGGTCATTCCACAACTAAACAGTTAGTGATAAAAAATCATAACGACAAGTACTAGGTAAAATACTTGCAACAGATAAAAACAAAGCAAGTGCAGGTGATGGTGGTGAAGGAACTAGTGAAACTGGAATTGGATCGCCTAGATAATACAGTCTATCTCTCTCATGTCCCTTGGTAATAATCCTCCTGGTACTTAGGTCCTGCAAATAACACGAATTAGATAAGAACACAAACTCACAATAAAAATCTCTGGCTAACTGATGTACATATAATAGATTCATAGACAACTTTGGCGCATGAAAAATTGAATGTAATGTAAATCCATTTGGGAAGCGGACTGTACCCTTACTAAAAATAGGGTTATGTGTCCCATCTACTAGCTAAACCTGTATATGTAGCTACTTATCAAAAATGGTGAAGTGATGGGCCTCAACTGTCATATGACCATTCACACCAGAGTCCAGCATCCAAAAGGGAGATGGACTGACACAAGCATGAAAAATATGAGGTATACCTATAGTTGTGGCAATAGCAATAATCAGACCCTAAGAGGTCAGGGCAGACATAAGTATATCCAATCGGAATTGATAGCATCCATATCACTTTGCCAAGGAGGAGTAGCGGTAATAGGTAGTGGTATCTCAACAATACCAGTAGTACGGCCGTGAGGAGGCGACTTAATTTTTGAATGGAGTTTTCAACAAGCAACCCTGAGATGTCCTGGTCGGCTACAAATAATCACACTGATGAGAATTCCCTTGTCTACGCTGATCTGGGACACCTTGACGGCGCTGGTCCGAGCATTGTCCACCCTTAACAGAGGATCTTGAACGAGACCCTACAGCAGCTGCAAGGGCCATCTGGTCAGCCAGAGGAGTCAAGACCGCAACTGGAAGTGATGCAATACAGACTCGGCGCTCATGCTGCTCAATCATCGCATACACCTCATAAAGAAAAAGAAGTCTCAACATCGACAAGATCTGGGAACAAGGCCCCTTAAACTCATCACGAAGCCCTATAAGGAACTTGTGAATCCTATCCTCCTACTCTCGAGTACACAAGAATGCTGCTCCTTCGGGCTCTATCTTCGGAATAGCAGTAAGAGGACGTAGAGTCTCACACTCAAGCCAGCACTGAGTCAAATAGCCATAATAATCCTGAATGGTTATATCTCCCTGTTGAGCATATGAGAGCTCCTGAGAAAGCTCATAAACATGAACTCCCCATCCTGATTGGGAATACATCTCTGATAATGCGCTCCATAGTTTTGGAATAGAGCTATGAAACTAATGAATCCTACAAACAGATGGCTCCATCGAGCCAAATAACCATCCAAGAATGGTGCAGTTCTCAGGGAACCACACAGAATATCCAGGGTCTTCATCAGCTGGCTTTGGGTGAAATCTCGTTAGCCAACCAAGCTTCCCTACACGACCTAAGAAAAGCTGGAATAAGCGAGACCACTCAGCAAAGTTACGACCATTCAACAACTGTACCATAACTTTCTGAGAGATCATGCCTGGCAATGCTAGAAATACAACTGTGTCAGTAGGTATTGTATACTTGTCAAACATAAAAGTGGAAGTACTAATATATGTCTCAACGGTAGAAGTCTCAAGTCCCCCAATAGAAGCCATATCATCAACAATACTAGGGCACCCGTGATAGAAAAAAAATTCTAAGATAAATAAAGGGATAAAATAAGAGAAACCAATATACCTCAAGTCAAACAATAATGAAAAAAGGTCCAGAAAGCTCCCAAATAATCAGGTTATGTTGCCCAGAAATTCAGAAAATATAAATAAGTGATCTACTGCATCAAGAGAAGATCAATAGAAAAAGGAATTCAACCCCTCATAAAAGGTCCTAGAAGCTGCAACCCTAGGAAAAAAAGGTTGTGACGCAAAGAGATGGGCAGTGGGTTGGTACTAGGTGGCTGGGTTTGTTTGGGTTATTGGGTTGGTGTGCAGTGGGCTAGGTGGCAGTGGACTGGTCTGGGTTTGTTAGTGGATTTTGCTTACTTGGGTTGTCGCTGGGTATAGTTGGTTTACTGACTTGGGTTGATGTATGTGGAGTGGGCAATGGTATTTTGTCAGTGGAGTGGGTTTTGCTGACTTGGGTTGATGGCAGTGGACATATATGGGTATATGGTGTATATGTTTGTCGGTGTATATGGTGTAGCAGGGGGTAATACTTGGAGGTATAGGTGGCTGGGCTACTTAACTATTTGTTGGTGTTTGTTGGTTGAGGGCTGGGTGGCTGGGCTGCTAAAATATTTCTCAGTGTTTGTTTATTCTGGTCGGTGAGGGCTGGGCTGCTGTCATTAGTTTGTGGCTGTCGCTGGTTCGTTGCCGCTACTGAAGGTGAGAGCTGATTTTAGTGGTGATTGATGATGAGGGCTGCTGGTGAGGATGATGGAGAAGGTTAGGGTTAGGGATAGGGTATGGCTCTAATACCAACTTGAAATAAATGTGAGTGAGAAAGGGATACAAATTAAGTATAGAGCCCCCATATATATAGCCAATAAAAGTCACAATAAAGATCAAAAGGTAAAAAGGAAAAAAACTCTAATAAACCCTAATAACCTAGACTGTTTACCTCCAACACTAACAAAGCTAAATCGAAAGCTTCTAAATTAAGAAACCCTAAACCACCCCTAACCTTTGAGGTACATAATTTATCCCCTCGCATCTAATGAATGCTTCTTCTATTTCCGTTTTGTCCCCACCAGAATACAGCTAACATGCTTCGTAATTCTTCACACAAGGATAAAGGAAGTTTGAAACATGACATTTCATATGTCGACATAGCTTGAGCTACTGCTTTAATTAAAATTTCCTTCCCTGCTTCGGTCAGAAATTTCTCTTGCCACCATTAAATCTTCCCCCAATCCCTTTGTCTGACATACTCAAAAATTTGCCTCTTTGATTTCCCTACTATCGCTGGAAGACCCAGTTATTTATCATGACTATCCACCATCAACATTTGCAGGACCTCTATTATAGCATATTTCTCAATAGCCAACACACTCTTACTAAAAACACCAACTGATTTTTCAAGATTTATTTTTTGTGTAGAACCTAATTCATAAATGTTCAAACACTACTTGATTACTAGCCCGTTCTCCTTCGATGCCCTTACAAATAATAGGCTATCATCGACAAATAACAAGTGAGTAATAGAAGGAGCTCCCCGTCCAACCTAAAAATCTTCTAAACTTCCATTAGCTCTTCCATTTTTAAGTAGTGCCAAAAACCCCTTAGAACATAGCAAAAGCAAATACGAAGATGGAGGGTCCCCTTGATGCAAACCCCATTTAGGCCTAAAATACCCACACTATTTCCCATTAAGTATGAGTGAGTAAGTTACTGTACACACAAATCTAATGGTCAGTCTAACCCATTTATCTACAAACCCCAACTTTTTCATCATTGCTTCCAAAAGGTCATTCAACTCTAACGTATGCCCTATTCATATCCAATTTAATTGACATAAAAACCTTCTTTCCTTTTTTTTTTCTTCTTTAGTGAATGATTGAGTTCATAAGCAGTTAACACATTGTATGTGATCAACCAACCTGGAATAAAAGCACTTTGATTTTTTGAAATTACCTTGGACAATACACTCTTTAGCCAATTAGCCATTACCTTGGCTTTAAACTTGTAAATCACATTGCATACACTTATCGACCAAAATTGAGTCATATCTTCAGGCGACTGAACTTTTGGCACCAAACAATATGAGTTTAATTCAGTTTATTCTCAAACTACTTAGAGTTCAAAAAGCCCAAATCTAACTTTATGACATCCTCTCTAATAGTTTCCCATAAGTTTTGATAGAAAAGCGCCCCCATTCCGTCTAGACCGGGGATTTTGTTGGATGAAATTGAGATAAAGCTACTGTTATTTGTTTCTTTATATCCATTACTTTTTTGTCTGTTACTTCCTTGGGAGACAAAAACGGTGGACATTATCACATCTTATCCATTCAGCAGGGCGGTTGTGTAGCTATAATATTTCTTGTTATTTAAACCTTCTAGGCCTCTATTAAGAACTAAAAAAAACTAGGTTCTTCATCTTTACCAACTCTCTATGTGAACTTATTTCTTCTTTGTTCTTTATTCTAGAGTACTTTTGATGCGAACCTTGCCAATCATAACAAGATCCAACAACGAAAAAGAACCCAAGATCGTTCTATGATCAAATTTGAGTGATAGACCTTGACCCGTTGTTTACGACAAACAAGAACCTTGATATATCTGACCTCAACCCGTTGTTTGATGCGAAACAAGAACCTTGGTATAAGGAAGATGCCAAAAACGGTGGTGGAAACCCATTCAATAAGTTGTTGGTGACACAGAAAATCCCAATAAGTTTGTTTAGTTCTTCAAAGAACCGTAGAGAAAACACTCAAATTTTACTGAATAATAATCTACTCTTTTTCATTGACTGAACGCCTATTTATAGGCTGGCCATTACAAGAAAAATTCCTAAAATGATAATCTACTAAGGAAACAAATCATAATCTACTAAGGAAACAAACTCTAATCTACTAAGAAAACAAATCCTAGTAGGAGTTTATATTTTGACCCAAAAATATGACCCGTTCCAGAAATTCTAAAAATTACAAAAATACCCCTAACTCTAAAAAATATTAAATAGACATATAAAATACTAATACTAGAAAATTGAAATCAAAATACAATAATGCAAGGTTCCGTATGGATCTTCGTTTTGATCGAAAGCCAATTCCATTATCTTTCACGTCTTCGAATTTGTGCTTCCTTGAGCATCTTATGGATTGCATCATTCTCCCCTAGCTGGAGAAAACTCGACCTCGAGTTTCAAAGTGTTGCAGTATGAAAGTCCAAAAACTTTGAACTTGTATATGTAGCCGTCTTTGAGAAGCTTTAAGATGATGTCTCCTTTTCTTCTCTAATTGAGCAAACAAGAAAAAATTTGAAAATTGATCCCCTTGATTATGTTATTTAAGTTTTTTGGAATGATAAAATCAATTGGTGGAGCAAAGTGGAAATAAGCATTGGTGACTCTTCATGTAGATCCTTGGAAGATGCAAACAAATCAAGCTCTTGCCATGTGTTGATTGACGACAATCCCAATCTTCTTAAATCTCTTCCAACACCAAACCACCAAATGTTTACCAAGATTACAAGTTTTATCTTGGCAAGCCTTACTCTTTTCTCATCTGAGAAATTATACCTAACAAAATAGTTCTTCATAGAAGTAAGCCAACTAGAGAATGTTGTAGAATCATCCCTTCCATCAAAATCATGGATCTCCATCATCATATATCAATATTAAAGCCGCATAAAATAGGATTTTTCGGAAGACAAAATAGCAAGATTTTCACACAAAAAAATCTCTCTGATTTTTTTTTGGGGTGGGTGATTTTCGGGCTTATTGGACCCAAAATAGACGAAATCAAACAATTTCGTAATAACTAGAACAAACAATTTCGGGCTTCTCTTTATCTCTTTTTTTTTGTTTGACTCCTTTCAGACTTCTTTTTTTCTTGACTCCTTTATGTTTTTTTTCTAACTTTTTTTTGTTTTTGTTTTTTTTGATGATCAGTAACTATCTTTTGATAGTAATAGAACTAGATTTCGCAATAAACTAGAACCAACAAAATACGAGAGGAATGGGGGGTAAAGGAAATTCGACTAAACTAGAAATTGTGAGTCTAGTTTGGGAGTAAATAACATAGAATAAAAAAAAGAAAGTTATTATTTTTTTATTTTTTTAAAAAGATAGGCAAACCTGAACAAGAACCTTTGCTTTGATACCAAATGATGTGAACCTCCCCAAACATAACGAGATCCAACAACGAGAAGGAACCCAAGATCATTCTACGATTAGATTTGAATGATAAACCTCAACCCGTTGTTTTTGACAAACCAGAACCTTGGTATATATGACCTCAACCCGTTGTTTGATGCGAAACAAGAACCATGGTATAAAAAAGACACCACAAATGGTGCTGGGAACCAATTTGATAAGTCGCTGGTGAACGCCACAGAAAATCCCGATAAGTTCATTCAGTTCTTCAAAGAACCGTAGAGAAGATACTCTCAAAATTGCTAAATATTAATCTCCTCTTTTCATTGATTGAACGCCTATTTATAGGTTGGCCATTACAAGAAAAATTCCTAAAATCCTAATCTACTAAGGCAACAAATCTTAATCTACTAAGGAAACAAATCCTAGTAGGAGTTTATATTTGGACCTAAAAATATGACCTGTTCCAGAAATTTTAGAAATTGCAAAAATACCCCTAACTCTAAAAAATATTAAAAGGACATATAAAATACTAATACTAGCAAATTGAAATCAAAATACAATAATGCAAGGTTCCATATGGATCTTTGTCTTGATGGAAAGCCAATTCCATTATCTTTCACATCTTCAAATTTGTGCTTCCTTGAGCATCTTATGGATTGCATCATTCTCCCTTGGTTGGAGAAAACTCGACCTTGAGTTTTAAAGTGTTGCAATATGAAAGTCAAAAAACTTTGAACTTGTATATGTAGCCGTCTCTGAGAAGCTTTAAGATGATGTCTCCTTTTTTTCTCTAATTGAGGGAACAAAGAAAAAATTTAGAAATTGATCCCCTTGATTGTGTCATTGAAGTTTTCTGGAATGATAAAATCAATTGGTGGAGCAAAGTGGATAGAAACAAGCATTGGTGACTCTTAATGTAGATCCTTGGAAGATGCAAACAAATCAAGCTCTTGCCATGTGTTGATTGACAGACAATCTCAATCTTCTTAAATCGCCTTCAACACCAAACCACCAAATTTTTACCAAGCTTACAAGTTTCATCTTGGCAAGCCTTACTCTCCTCTCATCCGAGAAATTATACCTAACAAAATAGTTCTCCATAAAAGTAAGCCAACTAGAGAATGTTGTAGAATCATCCCTTTCATTAAAATCTTGGATCTCCATCATCATATATCAATATTGAAGCCGCATAACATAGGATTTTTCGGAAGCACAAAATAGCAAGATTTCCAAAAAAAAAAAGAATCTTTGATTTTTTTTTTGTGGGTGGGTGATTTTCAAGCTTGTTGGACCCAAAATAGATGAAAACAAACAATTCGTAATAACTAGAACCAAATAATTTCGGGCTTCTCTCTGTCTTTTTTTTTTTTTTACTCTTTCGGCCTTCTTCTTTTTTTTTTTTTTTTTTGACTCCTTTCTGTTTTTTTTTTTTATGATCAGTAACTATCTTTTGATAGTAACAAAATAAGATTTCGCAATAAACTAGGACCAACAAAATACGAGCGGAATGGGGGGTAAAGGAAATTCGGCTAAACTAGAATTTGTGAACCCTAGTTTGGGAGTAAAGAACAAAAAATAAAGAAAAGAAGGTTTTTTTTTCTTTTAAAAGATAGGCAAACCTAAACTAGAACATTTGCTCTGATACCAAATGATGTGAAATCCACCCAAATAACACAATCTAACAACGAAAAGAAACCCAAGATCGTTCTACGATCAAATTTGAGTGATAGACCTTGACCCATTGTTTACGACAAACAAGAACCTTTGTATATATGACCTCAATCCGTTATTTGATGTGAAACAAGAACCTTGGTATAAGGAAGATGCCAAAAACGGTGGTGAAAACCCGTTTGATAAGTCGCTGGTGAACGACACAGAAAATCCCAATAAATTTGTTTAGTTCTTCAAAGAACCGTAGAGAAAACACTCTCAAATTTTACTGAATAATAATCTACTCTTTTTCATTGATTGAATGCCTATTTATAGAATGGCCATTACAAGAAAAAAAATCCTAAAATCCTAATCTACTAAGGAAACAAATCCTAATCTACTAAGGATGTTAATCCTAATCTACCTAGGAAACAAATTCTAATCTACTAAGGAAACAAATCCTAATCTACTAAGGAAACAAATCCTAGTAGGAGTTTATATTTTGACCCAAAAATATAACATATTCCAGAAATTCTAGAAATTATAAAAATACCCCTAACTCTAAAAAATATTAAAAGGACAAATAAAATGCTAATACTACCAAATTGAAATCAAAATACAATAATGCAAGTTGTATATGGATCTTTGTCTTGATGGAAAGTCAATTTCATTATCTTTCACATCTTTGAATTTGTGCTTCCTTAAGCATCTTATGGATTGCATCAACTTTAGCTGGATTCATCCTTTCCAAGTCATCCTCTACCAATTCTGCTTCTTGAAGTGGAAGAAACCCTCTATAAATTTTCTAGGATATTTTTGAACCCTCAAATCATTGTTATTTTTGCAAGAGTCATTTTTTCTTGCTCAGGGCCTTCTTGTTATCTTCTCAATTACTTGCCAACTCCTTTTTTTTACATACAACACAGGTGTTTCCTATGTTGGCTAGTACTAATTCTGAAGGAACTTACTCTGAACAAGTTCTACCTCTAGTTATCAAAGCAGTTCGCGCAAATGAATATCCTAACTCAATCTTGGAAAGTTCCTATGTGGGATAATCTGGACAATTGGACAACTCTACCAAAAAGGTCTGCAACATTATTTCGTTGAGGACATTAACCAATTTAGGTCTCGCTACTTAATTTTGAGCTTTGTTCTCCTAAGAGCTGCTTCAAACGATGAGAGGGCTTGTGATTTCATCAAGGACAAGTTTTGTTTTTACAAGATTTTCCTAATTTATGGGCCATGATTCATTGTCTACTTTTTTATTTGGATCTGCCTTTCTTTCTTTAATCTTGCCTCTAGCTAGCTTACCCCCAATAGCCGGAGATTAGGAGCCTTTTGTTCTTCTGCCAATGGTCCTTTGATGTTTGCTTATGTGGGAGAATTGCTACATTGTTACCAAATTAAGTCTAGTGTTGATACTGGCTAGCTATGGTTGGTATTATCTCACCAAAAGTTTTGGTGGCAGTGAAACAGTTACTGATATGCCTACCCCTCCCAAGGAATGGAAAAATAGGTTTGTCTTTGTTTTGGGCTCAGGAGAAGGGTTCAGCCCCTCTGAACCTCTTGTACCTTAGCCCACAAGGATTATGCAATGCTGGGGAGCTACATCTTCTCCATCTGCTGAGTTCTTTTCTTCTCTATTTCTTCCTTTTGCCCTTATATTGTAAAAATAGGGCCAATCTTTCTTTTTATTGTAGTTGAGACCATCATTCTTCCCGATGAGTTTTTAGATTGGGTGAAGTTTGCCAAGACCTTTAAGACCAAAGAATTTGACCTTTTGGTTGTGGATTTTACCTTGTATAACCTACAACTTAGTCCTTCTCCCCCGACTGAAGTGGTTGAAGCTATTGTACCTTTCAAAGGTAATATCTAAGTTTCCTTAGCTAGACTGTAGAGCTATATTGCTGATATATCTAAACTTATTTCCTTATTTTGCAACCCTCCCTCTAAAAAAGTATAAAAAAAGGCTATGAAAGAGTTCTAGGCTCGCAAGTCTGTTCAGGGCATATCTAGCCTTCCCTTTCCAAAAAGGCTTAGGTTGGGTTGTTTTCCTAAAATTGGGGTTCAACTTGTTGTTTCTTCTCAAGTGATTTCCCTTGATGTTGAGTCTTCCCCTGACACTTCCCGTTCCACCAAAAAAAATAAAAAGTTGTTGAAGAAAATAAATGAACTTCCAAGTCTGCTAAGGGCATTCCTAGATCTTCTCCTACCGTCAGAGCTAATGGAAACAACTCTTCAACATGTAGAATAGTGAGGAATTCACCTTGAAAAGGTTTGTGATAGGTTCTGAGGCCCAAGAAGTAGGCAAGCTAAGAGTGGTAAAGATGTCTATAATGCTAGCTCGCCAACTCTACAAGGTAATTTGACTCTATTGTCTATTTTAGCTGCTCTCCTTCCTATTTCTGGCTTTAACAACTCTGATAGGCCTCTATACTAGTGATGGGAACTTTCTATTCTACCCCAACCACTAAGGCACCTTGGAAAGAAAAGCATGAATGTGCAATTGAGGACACCTTATTGGTCAAAAAAGTAGTTTTTGGCCCGTGAAGAGGAATTAGTGAAGGAGAGCTCTAACCATAAAAATACCAAAAATTCCTTGGCTAATGAGCTGTCTTCCAAGAGGAAGATGCAGGAGGCCTTGAAGGTTTTTAAAGAAGAGACGACTAGAACTACAGATAGAGAAATAGAACTCATAGTCTAGTTTAGAGATTTTATTGAGCATAACCAACACTAGTGAGGTCAAAACTACTACCATTTTAGAATTTTCAAGAAAGTGACAAAATTTTCCTAGCTTGGTATGAGTAACTACGATGAGGATTTTGAAGAGTTTTTGTCGTTGTGCTTCTAAAAAGTTTCCTAATTTGGATCTTTCCAAAATCCAATTAGATGATGAGTCTAGTGAGGATGGCATACCTAGGTAGGTTGCAGGCATGGATGAAGCATGGATAAGGACCGGACTGCCCCACCTACTAGAAATGGAGAAGATTGACATTGTTTGTGACACTCCAAAACCCGAGAGTCCATTGATTACCCATCAACCCGCAGAATACCCGTGGATACTGAATAACTCAATATCACGCCGTGATGCCCCATTTACCGGGGTCTTTAATTTAACAAAATTCGGATAGAGTCTCCTTTGTACGGGGAGCTCTACCCAAAACACAACCTGTGCAATATACATTAACATGACCCATCCGAGGCCTAATATAACACAATGACCACACCGGGTCCATTTATAAGTAAAACTTGACCACACCGAGTCCATTTATCCATACTCAAATAAAAAGATGCATCGTTATATTAAAACAGCCCATATAAACTCAGTTACAATTCTTTTACATATTACATGTCCAAAACATAGTTTTACATAAACTAAGGTTAAAGGCCACAATCCGGCCTCTCTTCACCCATGAGGATCCAAGTGAAGGTCGCCCACCGGTGTGTATCCAACACCTGAAATGTTTTCCCGTATAGGGTGAGCCACGCCCAGTAGAGTAATTCCTATAGAGGCTACTCCCCACCTAAGTGCACATGCAATGCTCACATACAACATTTCATATTCACATCAACATTCCAAGTAAGAATATACATTCAATGTTGGAATTTATCATGTCATGTCATGTAATGAGATGAGACTCACTCATGCAAATCAGCCCGAGCCCTTCCCAGCTCCTCAACACATGCAAGTGTCAATGTGTATGGAATCGTCATTTATGTTGCACATCAAATGACTTTTACCAATCTAGGGTCTTTGTATTGGATGGATGTTCATGGGCTTACACCAAGGATCTCCAACCTACTCGAAATTTATGGACTTCCACCAAGGGCTCCGCGTACACTCACACACTTCATGGGTCAAGCCAAGGGAGTGCGTATCCCAATCACCGGGCCTTACACCCAAGGGATCTTCTAGTCCCTCCTTCCTAACCCCAACCCTAATCATCCTGTAACCTGTGTGATTCAGCCAAGTCTTCGACCAAGCTTAATCGTGTCCACTCATCATCCACCAAGTGTGGTGTTGACAACCACCATGCACACACCCACATGATGCGATGTTACCCTGCATATGCAATATGATGTCTCATTGCACAATGATAACATATTCAATATGCTATGAAAGACATATCAACAATATCAATACATGTCACATATCCCATGGCAAAATTATATCATAAGCATATAATTTTCATAATTTTCCACAATATCAATATAACACAAGCATGTATATACATTGACAAGTTTCGTATCACAATTCCACAACACAATTCCAAGCATGTTATCACAATTTTTATGCCAATAACACACTTAATCACAAAGGTGCAATATACCACATAATCGCACATATAGTAGCCCACATAACGGCCCTTATATAAGCCACAAAACAACCCATATATAAGCCACCAAAACTGCCCCTATATAGGCCATCAAATAGCCCCAAATTTAGCCACAAAATAGCCCATAAACAGGCCATTAAACAACCCAAAAGACAGCCACAAAACCGCCCATAAACAGACCATTATACAGCCCAAAAGACAGCCACAAAATAGCCCTATACAGGCCATAAAATAGCCCCAAATTCAGCCACAAAAAAGCCCCTAAACAGGCCATTAAACAGCCCAAAAGACAGCCACAAAACAGCCCCTAACAAGCCATAAAACAACCACAAATTCAGTCCAAAATACAACCACATAACAGTCCATATTTTAACCCAAAATGGTCCATCATTTCAACCCCAAAATAGTCCATAACAGTCCATAATTACAGCCCCTAAACCGGCCCTAGAATAGCCCCAATGGATAGGAATAAAACCAAGTGGGTAGAACCCTACCTCAATAGAAGTGTAGAGAACTTCTATAACACCAAAACAATCTCAAAGCTTTGATTTTCCCCAAAGTCTCCTTTTGGATCTTCGATGAAATCCACTCTTTTTGGTACGTACACGTAGCCCTCGTCGAGGAGATGAACTTTAGCTCTTGGTCCAAGTCGATTGGAGTAACGGAACTTCTTGGATTGGAAAAATATGCCTTGAAGACAAACTTTTTCTCTCGTCTCACTCTCTTCTCCCTATGGCCATCCAAGTTAATGATCAAATGAGATATTTCTCCAAAAAATCTTATTTTAAGTCCAAAAAATCTTATAGTTCCGATTGTGCGGTCCACATCGCACCGCATATTTCCTACTTCCAGGTCCGTTTTTCGTCCCAAAATGATTCATTATATCCCGATTTAAGTTCAAATCAATTTTATTTAAAATTTATCCAATTATAAGAAAATTTTATAAATTTCATTTTGGGGGACCTTTGAAAGGTCATTCGTCACCCAATTGTCTCGTAAAACGTGTAAAATCTGACTATCTTGAAATTCAACAAAAATTGACAAGGCAGCTCGATTTCATGATACGAATCCAATAGTTAGGTCCGTTGCGTCATCTGAGCTCTAGGAAAATATGAATTTTAAACCCCCATTATAGTGGCAAATTACCATTTTACCCTTTTTCATAAAAAGTTCAAATTTTCCCGGATTTTACATTGTTTCCTCCCTTTTTTCTATTTTGAGTGTAACTTCATGAACAATTCACATACTCAAGTTTTCTATATTTTTTTTTGTAGTTGTACTTATATAACTTTTGCCTACAAGTATCTTTACCTTAAACATTTCTTTCTACTAGGCTATGTATTATGCATATAAATCTCACATTTGGTCTTCATGCATTCATACCTATAAAGCTCATTCTTAGGTTGTTTAATGTTTCCTACTGAGTTCTATTTTGTTGCCTAGCTATTTGGCATAGGTATTTGCATGTATAGCTCGATCTTTGATTGAGTTGTTAGGCATTTAACATGCTTAGCTATATCTCAACCTTAGTTTGGAGGTTCATCTTGCTACGCTACCAAACTTGTGGTATTCCTCTCTATTCTTACTTTGCCTCAAGGAGTATTTAGTTGAGTTTTAGTATTGTTGACTATATTTTTTGTGGTTAACTGAGTTGATCCCCAATGAACCTAGACAATGCTAGGTCTTATACCAGTGAATCAAGTATCTCCTGCTCTTCTCTAACCTAGGTGCCACAATTTTTGGGATGCCCTTTAATGCTCAACCTTACAATGGAGGTTCCACCTTTGATGGCCTAGACTTCCTGAGTCGAATTAACTCAAGGTACAAACATTATCTAATCTATGAAAATCAAGAATGTAATTTCATTGAACTTTCCTTAAGGGGGAAATTATACAAAGCAAAGCTAAACCAACTAAAGAAGGTTTGAGAGAATGTACCAATGTCCTTATGGAGCTTCTGCCAAGCAAAATTTATTGAGAATATTTTTTGAGTTGTCCTACATTCCATGAATGTGTCAAAAATTTTCCTACAAGAGTTTGGAGTTCACATGTCCTTGGCCTCACTATTTGTTGGTGTCACCTTTTTGAACTCCAATCCCCCTGAAAAAGTTCTAGAGCTTTAACTCTCATGTTGTAGTACTGTGTTGTCTAATTTTGAGAAGCTATTACTCTTACTTAGGTCAACTCTCTCTTTTCCTCCAGAAGGTCCAAATTGAATCTGAGTTGTCTTTCATTGTTGTCCTTATCAAAGTGTTGGATCCTATATGTATCTATTTCGATTTGGGCTGGGATCACTATTTCATCTGGGTTGGGATCACTACCTGTGTCCTAAAATCTAGGGAAAAGGGCATCCCTCCAATCCGAGATCTTATTATAGTTTTGTATACCCATAGGATGCTTGGAAGCCCTTCTACGTATAGTCCCTTTGAAGACACTAACCTTTTCTTGAGGTTTTTGAGAACTGTCTTGATTGTAACCTCGACTTATCCATTTGCCTGGGGTTTTATGCGTAAATAATAGTGATTATGAATCCCTAACTAAAAGTAGCACTCTCTAAAATCCTGGTTATCAAACTACCTCCCATTATCTTACCAAGACTCTTAGGATACCAAATCAGCAGAGATTGGATTTCCATACGAATCCTTTAAGTTCCTGCTTGGTGATTATAGCTAGTAGTTGTGTTTCTAAACACTTAGTAAAGTAGTCAATGACCACACTGTGAACTGGTCCTGCCCTTTCCCTAGGGGTAGAGATGCAACTATGACAAATCCCCATTGTGTGAAACAATAGGGGTTATAGATAGAGGTGAGCTCCAAAGGTGGATTCTCAAATATATTGGTGAATCTTTGACATTTGTCGTAGCACTTAAAAAATCTTAAAGTATCCTTTTGCATTGTCGACTAGTAATATCCTTGGCATAAGGCTTGATGAGCCAAATCTCTTCCTCTATAATCATTGTTACAAATTTCTTCACTGATTTCCCTAAGAACATAGTTTGTTTCTTTCGATTCTAAGAAGTGTAGGTATGGTAAGAGAAACCTCATTTATAAAGAACTCCCTTGATTATTGCATAACTTCTAGCTCTTTGATGGATCCTTTGAGCTTTGGTCTCTCCTGAAGGAAGAATCCCATGCTTCAGATATTGGATGAGCAGACGAGTCCAACCATCACTTTGTTGGGTTGCAGTCACTTTGAGGTTGCCTTCTCCTACGTGGGGACTTGGTAGGAGCTCCACTAGAATCACCTTGGGAGGTCGTCAAAAAAAAGATGATTCTAGGCGTGCTAAAGATTTAGAATGAGATTTTTTAGTATGGGGGATTTGCATGACATAGAAATCCTCAAACTAAGCGATAAGGTCTTTGATCTTTGATTGATAAGTTGTCATTTTGCTATCTGTTGTGTCATATTCACCTTGGACCTATTTGACTACCAGTTGGGAATCACTAAAGGCCCTTAGGTGTTCAGCTTTAAGGGCCAGTACTGACCTCAATCTAATAATCAGGGCTTCATACTCAGCTTCTTTATTTGAAACCTTGAATCCAAAGTGAAAAGCATATTCGTTTTTTAACTTGCTCAAGAGTTATCAAGACGAGCCCTATGCCTCCACTAGTAGAGTTAGAGGAACCATCTATGTATGGTGTCCATGTTAGGTGTTCTAATGATGCTATGAGCTCTGTTTTTGGTTCGCACACTATTCTTTATACAATGAAGTCCCCAAGAGCTTGCCTTTAAGGAGGACCTTGGTTTATAAGCAATGTCAAATTTCCCAAGCTCAGTAGACCACTTGGCCCATCATCTTGAGGTTTCGGGCTTTTGTAACATATGTTGAATTGGCATATCAGTCATGACATTGAGCTTGGAAGTACAGTTGTAGCTTCCTTGCTACCGTTTTCAGAGTAAAAATTTCGTTTTCTTGTTTGGACTACTTAAAACTCTGCTCCCATGAGAGTTTGTCTTATTTAATACATTGGCCTCTAGATTTCTTGTTCTTCTCTTATTAACACGGAATTAGGGGTAGTGTCATGCCCCAAATTCATAAGTAGATGTGATCTAACTAATAACATTTAAAATCATGAGAGCAAAACTAAAGATACCAAAAAATAAACCAGATGACGATATTCAATTTCATCTAACTAGAAACCTCCAAAACATAACTCAACCATTAAAGGTTTACATCCCAAAAACCTCAAATAAAAGAAAATATCTCCTCTATAACTAAATACTATTCTTAAACATTGTTCCATCATCAAAACTATGAAACAAGAAACTGGTAAATAAAACTCTAAGCCAAAAAAGCGGGATCCACATCCCGATCTGCTTCAAAATCTAATTCCACATGCTCACCTATGTTTGTATCCTCTTCAATCCCAAAATCTGAAACAATGTTAAAAGAAATGGTGAGCAAAACCAGCATAGTAGAGAAATGTTCCTAAACCTAAATCAAATTTACAAAATTGTATAAAAATAGGTAGGTCTCAGATTTACAAAAAAAAACATATATACTTTTGAAGCAAATCACAGAACATTTAGTAATGATATCAAGTTTCAATATATGTAAGCAAAATTTATCTTAGAATAGATCATTTAGTACTATAATTCATAACAAGAATATCTCATGTATGCATATTGATTAGCAAGAATTCACACATCTAATATATCTAGTCCACCCTCACTAAACACAAACTATCCAATCAATCCCCGCAAGACCACATCATTTTGAGGAAACACGTATACTAATATATCAATCTTTAACAAAATCTTTCCAGGAGTGGTATACTAACCCTTAGCCTTGAACCTATACGAGCGATTATTGCAAATTCTTGGAACCTCACAAGGAACCAGGTAAATCAATTACAAGTTATAGGGAACTTTCAAACCCCTCGAGGTAAGAAACTCATCTAAACACTCTTCGATATAAGTTCGTGCGCAATTGAAGTTCATCAAACCCACTCATACAAAAGAAATGATTTACACATTTCAATAAAATCCATATAAATAAAGAAAAATATAAAAAAAACATGCATCAGAACATAAATAAGACATTCTCAATTAGACATTATTCAAAATCTAGGGCTTTCAAGCCAAAAAGGTACAATCGATGTAAATCATGTATTTTTCTCATGAAATATTTTGTAAAAAAACTCCAAACCATATGTAGATCTATAATATAGATACGTACTAGAGTCAACAATATATATTAGCCCTAGCCTCAATGCATAGGAAAGGGAAAGAAACCTTACCTAGATTCCAGAAAAAAATTGCTCCTATCATATTTATTGTAATTAGTATGTGTAGGTCTCCGCAGGATCTAACCTGATCTACTCTGCTTCCTCCTTTTATTCTCTCCAAGACTCTCCTAGTATCTTTAGGGTTGAAAAACATTTAAAGAAACTCTAAAACCGTGTCCCTAGGGTATTTATAAGGTCAAAAACTGACCAGGCGGTGAAGAGTTGATAAGCTAAAACTCACATTTTCATTCGGACATAAATCTCCATTCAAATGGGTCCTTGCTCAAATTATCACGCTTACACCCTAATCAGAATTGTAAGCTCACACTTTTGTTCAAACAGACCAAACTTTATGTCCAAACCTTTAGACCAATTTTGACCTGGTTATAGATCGATTCACAAGATTTTTTTTTAAATACACTTTTGTGAACCTTGAAGCCTAGTTTCTAATACCACAAAAAATCAACTCAAGCAAACATCGGGGTAACACGTTATGACCAAAATAATAAGGTAGTGTGAACTTCCTTCATACCTAAATTCTCTCTAAAGTGCATTTAAGCCCAAAACACCTCCAAACTTCTAATACACCCCATATCGTCTATCCCAAGATTTGTCAACCATTAGGATTTAATAACAACATTATTTTAATCTAAAAACTTTTAAAAAACTACTTAGCTACCCTTCTCAAGTTTAAACACCTCTGAAACTAAATTTGACCTGAAAGTTAATATATGCAAAACTTAAACTTCACGACTATTCTGCCAACCTGCAATCATTTTAGTTATTTTAGAAGAACTCTTCAGATAATATTACTCATATTTATTTATAGTGTGGATCTTACACTCCACCCCCTAAAAGAATGCTTAATCTTTGAAACTTAATCGTCAACCCAACCTACCTAATTCTAATTGGCCACAAAATCTCAATGCATATTAATCCTTTAAGCATCAACTCCCATATTATAATGTACTTCCTCTATTCGAAACGTTTAGACCCGTCCCTCTAACTAGTACCCAAATTAATCCTATATGCAAGTTGTTACCATTCCACTCAAGTTGTCGACATTCCCTGCCCTAAGTTTCATTCTTACTATAAGCTCATGTCTCATTTTAGTTCTAATGATCATCTCATGTTTATACAATCATTGCAGCTATTACGAGCCCCCAAGATTACCTTCATTCATTAGCATTTATTTATCTCCTTCATTCTTTATTTCCTTTTATTCTATTATTCTCTATAACTCTAAATGATTGTCCGAACTAATTTCTTATGAAAAATCATAACTAGATCCTCAATTTAATTGTCTACTCATCAAATAAAATTTGCATTTTTAATTCACCAATCCTTTCACCAAAAAGAGAACCTCACAGCCATTGAAATTTGATAAAAAATTCGACTTCCAACTACATACTCCCAACAATTTAATATTCTAGAATCAATTCCTAGATTGCACATTCTCATGNTTTGTCAACCATTAGGATTTAATAACAACATTATTTTAATCTAAAAACTTTTAAAAAACTACTTAGCTACCCTTCTCAAGTTTAAACACCTCTGAAACTAAATTTGACCTGAAAGTTAATATATGCAAAACTTAAACTTCACGACTATTCTGCCAACCTGCAATCATTTTAGTTATTTTAGAAGAACTCTTCAGATAATATTACTCATATTTATTTATAGTGTGGATCTTACACTCCACCCCCTAAAAGAATGCTTAATCTTTGAAACTTAATCGTCAACCCAACCTACCTAATTCTAATTGGCCACAAAATCTCAATGCATATTAATCCTTTAAGCATCAACTCCCATATTATAATGTACTTCCTCTATTCGAAACGTTTAGACCCGTCCCTCTAACTAGTACCCAAATTAATCCTATATGCAAGTTGTTACCATTCCACTCAAGTTGTCGACATTCCCTGCCCTAAGTTTCATTCTTACTATAAGCTCATGTCTCATTTTAGTTCTAATGATCATCTCATGTTTATACAATCATTGCAGCTATTACGAGCCCCCAAGATTACCTTCATTCATTAGCATTTATTTATCTCCTTCATTCTTTATTTCCTTTTATTCTATTATTCTCTATAACTCTAAATGATTGTCCGAACTAATTTCTTATGAAAAATCATAACTAGATCCTCAATTTAATTGTCTACTCATCAAATAAAATTTGCATTTTTAATTCACCAATCCTTTCACCAAAAAGAGAACCTCACAGCCATTGAAATTTGATAAAAAATTCGACTTCCAACTACATACTCCCAACAATTTAATATTCTAGAATCAATTCCTAGATTGCACATTCTCATGTTGCCATCTACACACACATAAGATAGCAATAGATTATTTAGTTGCCATCTACACACACATAAGATGGCAATAGATCAATTACTTAATATCCCAAGTTAGGGATCAAGTATTTAAACTTGGAGATTTTCCTCCTTGTTTCACTAGTAATGTGTGTGCCACCTACTAGTAGACATTTACACATAGAACTATACCGTTCATTCCTTTTTTCAAACCCAAGGTTATGTTTTCTAACCCTAGTGTTTCTCTTTTCCATATGCCTTTTACCATGCATACAATTCACATAACACATAGCACATAATCATGTAGCAAAATTTAGCACATAACATGAAATTCACAATGAATTCAATGGTCTAAACTCATGCCCATCAATCTTAGGTTTTCGCATTACCTAGGACTCTAAAGCTCTTTCACCCTTGCAATGGAAGATGATAGACTCATTTCCCACAAGGCCACATAAGATCTATGACCTAGGCTCTGATACCAAGCAGAGACACCCCAAAAATCGGGGGTCCCGTTCATCACCCATCAACCCGCGGAATACCTGTGGATATTGTATAACTTGATACCATGCCGTTGTGTCCCATTTATTAGGATCCCTAATTTAAAAAAATTCAGGCAAAGTCTCCTTTGTACGGGGAGTTCTACCCAAAACACAACCTGTGCAATATACAATCGTATGACCCATCCAAGGTCCAACATACTAAGTTGACCACACCGGGTCCATTCATCCATATTCCCACATCATAAGCTATGCATAAACATAATTAATACAAGCTCAAAGTTACAATTCTTTTTACATATATTACATGCCAAACATAGTTTGAACAAAAGTTTACAAAACAGTCATGGTTAAAGGCCACATGTCGGCCCCTCTTCACCATTGAGGCTCCGAATGAGAGTCCTCCGCCAGTACGCACCCTGCACCTGAAATGTTTCCCGTATAGGGTGAGCCAACGCCCAGTAGAATATTTCCTATAGAGGGTATTCCTCATCCTAAGTGCATATGAAATGTGCACATGCAACAAGCCACCACAATATCCACTCCAACAATAATAGACAATTCAATGTTGGAAAATGATAATGTCATGCCTTGCCATGAAATGAGATGAGACTCACTCATGCACCTAATCCCGAGTCCATACTGACTCCCACCACACAATGCGATGCACTTGTATAATGAACCCATCAATTGACGAAAATACATCCAATGACCATTTGAAATAAAGCTATGTTTTTCTTGTAAAACCAAGTCATTGATGGATGTTACCCATTGAATGGGTGTTTTGTACAATAAAATCTTGTATCTTTGTTGGGTAGTGGAGTTTTGGAATCGCACCGCAGGTTCCGCAGACCAAATACACTTTTTTGGAATTTCACCGCCGGGAAGTGTATGAATCAAGTGGCCGGGTTTTTCACCTGAGAGAGAGTCTAGCCCTACTTGCTGTACCCGACACAAGTTTTCTCATGAATGCAACCGTGCGACTCAATAGAATGTTCCATCCCACTTTCCCGAGCCCACCACCAACCACCAAGGATGATGTTTGATCAACCATGCACCCACACACCCACACTCAAGCTTATGTATGTGTTTACCACGTGCATATGCAATGTAATGCATCATTGTGAACTACTACCATGTTCAATATGTAATGAATGTTATATGAACAATATCAACATATCCCATGATCAATTATATCCAAACATATAAAAATATGATTTCACTTTACCACAATTTCCAAGCATGTTAATTCATCAAACACAACTTCAATCATTCAAGGTATTTTATGANAATTTAGCACATAACATGAAATTCACAATGAATTCAATGGTCTAAACTCATGCCCATCAATCTTAGGTTTTCGCATTACCTAGGACTCTAAAGCTCTTTCACCCTTGCAATGGAAGATGATAGACTCATTTCCCACAAGGCCACATAAGATCTATGACCTAGGCTCTGATACCAAGCAGAGACACCCCAAAAATCGGGGGTCCCGTTCATCACCCATCAACCCGCGGAATACCTGTGGATATTGTATAACTTGATACCATGCCGTTGTGTCCCATTTATTAGGATCCCTAATTTAAAAAAATTCAGGCAAAGTCTCCTTTGTACGGGGAGTTCTACCCAAAACACAACCTGTGCAATATACAATCGTATGACCCATCCAAGGTCCAACATACTAAGTTGACCACACCGGGTCCATTCATCCATATTCCCACATCATAAGCTATGCATAAACATAATTAATACAAGCTCAAAGTTACAATTCTTTTTACATATATTACATGCCAAACATAGTTTGAACAAAAGTTTACAAAACAGTCATGGTTAAAGGCCACATGTCGGCCCCTCTTCACCATTGAGGCTCCGAATGAGAGTCCTCCGCCAGTACGCACCCTGCACCTGAAATGTTTCCCGTATAGGGTGAGCCAACGCCCAGTAGAATATTTCCTATAGAGGGTATTCCTCATCCTAAGTGCATATGAAATGTGCACATGCAACAAGCCACCACAATATCCACTCCAACAATAATAGACAATTCAATGTTGGAAAATGATAATGTCATGCCTTGCCATGAAATGAGATGAGACTCACTCATGCACCTAATCCCGAGTCCATACTGACTCCCACCACACAATGCGATGCACTTGTATAATGAACCCATCAATTGACGAAAATACATCCAATGACCATTTGAAATAAAGCTATGTTTTTCTTGTAAAACCAAGTCATTGATGGATGTTACCCATTGAATGGGTGTTTTGTACAATAAAATCTTGTATCTTTGTTGGGTAGTGGAGTTTTGGAATCGCACCGCAGGTTCCGCAGACCAAATACACTTTTTTGGAATTTCACCGCCGGGAAGTGTATGAATCAAGTGGCCGGGTTTTTCACCTGAGAGAGAGTCTAGCCCTACTTGCTGTACCCGACACAAGTTTTCTCATGAATGCAACCGTGCGACTCAATAGAATGTTCCATCCCACTTTCCCGAGCCCACCACCAACCACCAAGGATGATGTTTGATCAACCATGCACCCACACACCCACACTCAAGCTTATGTATGTGTTTACCACGTGCATATGCAATGTAATGCATCATTGTGAACTACTACCATGTTCAATATGTAATGAATGTTATATGAACAATATCAACATATCCCATGATCAATTATATCCAAACATATAAAAATATGATTTCACTTTACCACAATTTCCAAGCATGTTAATTCATCAAACACAACTTCAATCATTCAAGGTATTTTATGAAACACCTTCAAGACACCAATCATGTAATCACATAATTCACTCCATATTCATCGTATAACTCAAGAAATCATATTAAGTGATTTCTACCGTTGACCACCCGTTAACTCATGGAAAGATCCATGAATGTCACACAAACCGACATCACATCAATAATATCCCTTTTGTCCGCGATTTTAACTCACACGTGTAACTCATGATCCTTTAATCATTTAAACCAATCGAGGTCTAACACACCTCAATATATATCATTTGAAACCAAAGAACACATAGTGATGAGTGAAAAATATTGCATATTTGACGNAAGGCCACATGTCGGCCCCTCTTCACCATTGAGGCTCCGAATGAGAGTCCTCCGCCAGTACNGTAACTCATGATCCTTTAATCATTTAAACCAATCGAGGTCTAACACACCTCAATATATATCATTTGAAACCAAAGAACACATAGTGATGAGTGAAAAATATTGCATATTTGACGGCCTCATTACATGCATTTTAACTCAACTTTTGCATGTAAGTACTTAGAGTGAGCCGAAATTATGAATATAATNTGAAATGTTTCCCGTATAGGGTGAGCCAACGCCCAGTAGAATATTTCCTATAGAGGGTATTCCTCATCCTAAGTGCATATGAAATGTGCACATGCAACAAGCCACCACAATATCCACTCCAACAANAAATGTTTCCCATATAGGGTGAGCCAACGCCCAGTAGAATACTTCCTACAGAGGCTACTCCCCATCCTAAGTGCATATGAAATGTGCACATGCAACAAGCCACCACAATATCCACTCCAACAATAATAGACAATTCAATGTTGGAAAATGATAATGTCATGCCTTGCCATGAAATGAGATGAGACTCACTCATGCACCTAATCCCGAGTCCATACTGACTCCCACCACACAATGCGATGCACTTGTATAATGAACCCATCAATTGACGAAAATACATCCAATGACCATTTGAAATAAAGCTATGTTTTTCTTGTAAAACCAAGTCATTGATGGATGTTACCCATTGAATGGGTGTTTTGTACAATAAAATCTTGTATCTTTGTTGGGTAGTGGAGTTTTGGAATCGCACCGCAGGTTCCGCAGACCAAATACACTTTTTTGGAATTTCACCGCCGGGAAGTGTATGAATCAAGTGGCCGGGTTTTTCACCTGAGAGAGAGTCTAGCCCTACTTGCTGTACCCGACACAAGTTTTCTCATGAATGCAACCGTGCGACTCAATAGAATGTTCCATCCCACTTTCCCGAGCCCACCACCAACCACCAAGGATGATGTTTGATCAACCATGCACCCACACACCCACACTCAAGCTTATGTATGTGTTTACCACGTGCATATGCAATGTAATGCATCATTGTGAACTACTACCATGTTCAATATGTAATGAATGTTATATGAACAATATCAACATATCCCATGATCAATTATATCCAAACATATAAAAATATGATTTCACTTTACCACAATTTCCAAGCATGTTAATTCATCAAACACAACTTCAATCATTCAAGGTATTTTATGAAACACCTTCAAGACACCAATCATGTAATCACATAATTCACTCCATATTCATCGTATAACTCAAGAAATCATATTAAGTGATTTCTACCGTTGACCACCCGTTAACTCATGGAAAGATCCATGAATGTCACACAAACCGACATCACATCAATAATATCCCTTTTGTCCGCGATTTTAACTCACACGTGTAACTCATGATCCTTTAATCATTTAAACCAATCGAGGTCTAACACACCTCAATATATATCATTTGAAACCAAAGAACACATAGTGATGAGTGAAAAATATTGCATATTTGACGGCCTCATTACATGCATTTTAACTCAACTTTTGCATGTAAGTACTTAGAGTGAGCCGAAATTATGAATATAATGATATTTGGATGTTGCAAGTATTTATAGCATAAATCAAGTATTTTAGAATCTTGCAACTATCTTGGATGTGTGGTGAAGGTATGGACACATTACATGAGGATTTGGAGGCTTAGAAGTTAAGAAATCAAAGAGGTATTGGTGTTTGGTAACAAAGGCACCAGCACTAGCTCCCTCTGATGGAAGTACCTCTGTTTTTCTCTATTGTGACCATGATTCACTCAGAATATGGAAAAGTTCAAAACACGAAAGTTGTAGATCTAGATGTATTCTGTATTGTGTCAAAATTTTAGATTTTTCAACCAGTACTGTAGCGATAAAATTACTGTTTTACCCTTGTTTTCAAAAGTTTAAATTTATCGGGTTTTACAATAGTTTGGTTCATATTTCCTCACGTGAAATCGGAACACTACACTCTTTCATGGCATCATGATACTCTTGCCATGGATGCTTCAGTTCACCATACTCCTAGCCACTCTACTCTCAAGTACACAACTCCTAACATGGCACAACTCATAACTTCATGTGCCCCAATGATACTCTTCTCAATCTCATCAATGTAAAACTACAACCTTCTCATCAGAAATTCAAGCTCTAGAATTTACCCTTCGCAACATTCCATAACACTAACAAATTGTATAAAAGGTTTTAGAAGCTCTCCTTTCAATTTTAATTAATGTATACACCATTAGACTCCACTTTGTACCATTCAATTGAATGGAGAACAACAAGTCATCGTGATTCAGTGAACACCGTGATATTCCCGCTAGTGATATTTATCGAACAAATACTTAATTATCCAAAAGATCGATTCTCACTTCCCCAATCGTACTTCTCACATCATATGGAGGAAGAGAACTAATGGTTAACCCGAATACGTTAATCCCAACCAATACTTTTGATGTGCACTTTCACACAAATTATAATTAGCAAAGTCAATTCTCCAATTCAATGCAGTTGAAACTGGCAATAAATAAGGATTACCCAAAGGTTTGAAAGGTTAGGTAAAGATATGACGTATTTCTCCCAAGTGTACAAATGGAATCTAATCATTTATGTCTTCCAATTTTATGTTCCAAATTATCTACACTAATGATTCATCATTCCCTTCCAAATAAAACTTTATTAAATAATCAAATATAATACTTGGGTGAAAGGTCAAGTTGGTAATTTTTTTTCTTTCTTGCATTTTCCCCTCCATGGTCCACGTGCATCTAGACTCATACTTTTAGATCAATCGTAAGATCTCCACATTATTCACCTACTTGATTACCACTAATCCTTCTCTATCTCCCAAGTATTCAGTCTCAATCTCTAAAGTGTCTTTCATAAAACTCTCAATTCTATTCATGTTACATATAATTTTGAATCCCCATAATTCAATCAAATACAAATATATTTCTCATAATACATTAGATAGTAAAAATAGACTACCAAGGATTCTAATAATCTCTTTTAATTTAATACCACAAGACTTTTTGTAATATAATCAAAACCAAAATAAGACTCTGAATGATTCAACTAATGTCACTCAATTTTACCACATTAGGCGTCATAGCCTTGACAATTATTCATGATCATCGAGATGATAATGTCTACTAGGTACTAGGATTACCTTATTCTTTTATCCCAAATTTGCTTAAATGTTCCTCCACTCATGTAAAAATCAACATGCATAGTTATTGACATTGTTTCCTCAAATTATATTCTTCCAATAATCACAACTAACCATAAAGATTTCTTTTTCAAAAGGTATAATCTTGAATACTCATACCAACAATATTTAACTCTAACATATTTAGATCTACTTAATGATAGATTGCAAAAGGGAAGAAAAATAACTCCATATTTCTACAACGCAACTTCAATGCCCTTAAAAAGATCTCACACCACGATAAAAGTTCATGCCAAACATTAGCATCCTTGTTACAATAATTATACACTCTATCTGATCTTGAGCTCTTGAACATCTATAGTCTTTAGTCTAACAATATTGAGAATCAAAGATAATCGCCAATAATTAATTAAGCTTTTTAATTTCTTTTCCAAATGGCTCCATATTTTCTCCATACTCTTCTCCTCCATTTTCAATTAACATTTGTGAGCAAAAGTCAACTATTACCTTCACACTCAACCAAGAGATTTTCAATTGTTAATAGTTGTAGAGAGTCTAAGTATAGTGAACTAAACTATTGCAAAATAAGATAGTTTATTCATATAATCGTCTATTAGGCTTCTGCTTATGACCTTTCTAAACAATTTGAACAACCCAAATGCACCAAAAATGTGTTACCACTTTACTTTTAATTCTACCCAGGGAAACCCTAGGCAACTTTTCATAATACCTTCAAACCAATAATGATACCCTAAAGTACATGGTTATAGAATGACTTCCAATTCGCTTAGAGTGCATAATCACAATTCCTACCCTTATTCCTAAAATTTGTATTTATTTCATCATCACTGTCCAATTGATCATAGTTGAGCAATGTATAGTCTCATACTATCATAAAATCTCTAGAGGAAAAACATAACAATCCCATGGTTTCACCGTGAAACAAGATCTGCAATCATTCCTCAATTTCCTTGACTTCTAAAAATTTAAGAATCACTAAAGGTCAAACATAATACTAAGAATCTACATAACACCAAAACATAGTGACATTCTACATCGTGATCCATCATGGCAATTAAATCTACTCTCATACCCTTTTATCCTAAATATAACAATACTCTCAATGACATCCCATTCATATCTCATAACCTTCTCCAATATTGGCAAACCCATTTCCCTAGGGTTTCATGTCAAAGGTCCCTTCCAACTAATACCTACTACTCTATCTGGCTAGCCCACAATCTATAGCTCCTATATAAAACTTAATCCCTAGGCTCTGATACTAACCTGTCACGCCCCAAATTCATAAATAGACGTGTTCTAACTATAACATTTAAAATCATATGAGCAAAACTAAAGATACCATCAAATAAATCAAACGGCAATTTTCAACTTCATCTAATTAGAAACCCCCAAAACATAACTCAACCGTTAAAGGTTTACCAAAAACCTTAAATAAAAGCAAATATATCCTCTCTAACTAAATAGTATTCATAACATTGTTCCAAGATGAAAACCAAGAAACTAGAAACTGATACATTAATCTCTAAGCCTCAAAAATCTAATACATATCTTGATCCACTTCAAAATTCAATTCCACATGCTCACTCGTGTTTGTATCCTATACAATATCAAAATCTATAAAAAAAAATGTTAAACAAAGGGGTGAGAAAAACTAGCCTTGTAGACAAACTCTCTCAAACCTAAACAAGGTTTACAAAATTGTATAGAAACAGGTAGATCTCAAATATATTTAAATAAATATATATACTTAGAACTAAATCATTTGGCATTTAGTAACGATTATAAATTTTGGTACATGTAAGAAAAAACCATTATAGAATGGATCATTCAATAAATAACATATCATAATAGAAATATCTCATGTATGCAGATTGACTCGCAAGAATTTACACATCTTATATATCTAATTCACCCCCACAAACACAAAACCATCCAATCAATTCGTAAGGCTATATCATTTTAGGAAGTGCGTATACTAATGCTTCAGTATTTAATGAAATCTTCCCAAAAGTAATATCCTAACCTTTAGTCTCGAACCTACGTGAATGAATAATGCAAATCCTTGAAACCTCACAAGGAATTAAGCAACTCCACTAAGAGTGATAGGGAATCTTCAAACCCCTTGAGGTGAAAAACTCATCTAAACACTCTGTGATATAAGTTTGAGTGCAATTCAAGTTCATCAAACCCACCCATACAAGAGATGTGATTCCTATTTTTTAATAATATCCACATATACCATGAACAATTGCTCCACAATTCTTATATGAGAGGAAGTACTAAGAAAATATGCATGAGATCGTAAATAAGACATTATCAATTAGACGTTATACAAAACTTAGTGTTTTCAAACCAAAAATGTACAATCGGATGTAAATCATGTATTTTTCTTATGAAATGAATCATATATTTTATAAAACAATGCTAAAACAAATGTAGATATATGATATAGATACATATTAGAGTCAAAAGTATATATATATATATATATACACACACACATATACAAAACAGGAATCATTGAATATGATTCATTGGCCTATGGTGATCTTGTTAGTACCATCCAAAAAGAAGGTATGAGGATGTGTATTGACATGAAAATTAGTAAACAACTAAAAGATGAAAATAAAAAGGCTAAGTATGAAATGGGTGATTTCTATGAACAATATGGTCTTCTTTCACTAGCACCATCACGCAGAAAACACAAGTCCCACAAGCCTTATGCCCATAGTAAAACTATTACAAACATAGTCAAAAGACTTTTAGTAAACCTAATTATTATGAAAAATCTAGTAAAAAGCCCAGAAAACCTTATAAGCGTAAAACTTATAAGAAAAAATCCGGTGAAAAAGATAGTAAAAAAGATAAAGAAATTAAGTGTTACAACTGTGGCAAGAAAGGTCATATCAACCCAGATTGTCCAGTTAAACAACAAGTCAAAAGATTGAACCTAACCCAAAAAGATGAAGAAGAAATTCTCAACATTTTTAGGTTAAACAATCTTACCCATAGTGAAGAAAGTTCATATTACTCAAACAGTTCTGAAAGTTCTTCAGACTATCAATCAGCCTCTAGTAACCCTAGTGAACCTAAAATCAAATTAGGTTGTAAAGATAGTTGTTGTAAGACATTTAGTGTAATAACCAAACAAAATGAGGAAGAACATATTCTCATTGAGTTAATTATTAAAATTGAAGACCCAGAGTTAAAAGTAAAATATATTAAAAAATTAAAAGATATATATATATATATATATATATATATATATATTAAAACAAGAGGGAGTTTGAATCTTATGCCCCATATATTTTTCCCCTCAAAACCATCTCATCCAACCTAACCCAACCCAACCATCCTATCCAACCCAACCCATCCCAAAGCAGCCCAGCGGCTCTCTCATCTCAGTCTCTATCTGTAAAACCTGAAAAAATTTGAACTTTTTACGAAAAAGGGCAAAACGATAATTTGTCACTATAGTGTGGGTTGAAAATCCATATTTTTCTAGATCTCAGATGACAAAACGGACCTCACCGTTGGATTCTTCTCGCGAAACTTTGTGACGCCTCTAAAACCGGGAGTCATTATTTAACCCGTTGACCACCCGTCAACCCGCGGAATTGCCCGTGAGTATCGCTTGATCCGACATCACGCTATTATTATTCTATTACCTGAAATTTTAACTCACATATTACCCTTGTTCTTTTAATCATTCAATCCGACCAAGGTCCAATATACCTTATTTAATGTCCACTTGTATCATTGGAACCAAGGAAAACAAAGGCCAAAGTACGGCAAAATAATTTAAAATTTTTAGATTTTAGGAGATGGTACCGGTATGCTTTTCCTTCTGGGCAGACTGTACCGGTACGCTTTGTCCAGTTTTGCCCAATTCACCTGTTGTCGATTTTAACCCATTCCAAAACCTAGATTTTTCATCACTAAATCATGTTTTTCACATATAATCTAATATATACAACATCTAATACAACCCATTCCATACATTTACATGTCAAATGGGTTTTAAACAAAAGTTTTTACAAAAACTTGTTTCCAAAAGCCACAATCCGGCTTTTCTTCATCGTTGATGCCCCAAATGAGTGCCATCCATCGGAGTGTAGTCCGCATCTGAAACATTTTCCCGTATAGGGTGAGCCAACGCCCAGTACAAAATTTCCTACAAGGGCTACTCCCCACCTAAGTGCATATGCAATGTATTATGCAACAAAACTCAACCAAAAATCCATTCCAATGCAAGAATTATGTAATCCATGTTGGAATTCACCATGGAACTTACCATGTCATGCCATGAATGAAATGAGATTCACTCCTGCATTTTAACCCCGAGCCTTTTCCCGGCTCCTCAACACATGCAAATGTCAATGCATATAAAACTGAGCCCCTCTAGCTCCCACCATTTATATTATCCTCTAAATGGCTATTTAAAATCTCCGAGTCTTTATATGGGGTGGATATTTATGGACTTACACCAACGGCACCCAACTGACACGGAATTTATGGACTTCCATCAACGGTTCCACGTATACTGACACACTTCTTGGGCTCTTATACCAATGGAGTGCGTATCCAATCATTGGGCCTCTCACCCGAGGGATATTCTAGCCCTTCTTGCTACCCCAACCCAATTTTCCATTCATGCAACCGTGCGACTCAGTGGAATTTTCAATTCCACTTCTCCGAGCCCACCATCAACCACCACATGTGGTGTTTGATTACATTATGTACCACACATACCCACACTCATGCCTAAGCCCATGATTGCGANAACTTGTTTCCAAAAGCCACAATCCGGCTTTTCTTCATCGTTGATGCCCCAAATGAGTGCCATCCATCGGAGTGTAGTCCGCATCTGAAACATTTTCCCGTATAGGGTGAGCCAACGCCCAGTACAAAATTTCCTACAAGGGCTACTCCCCACCTAAGTGCATATGCAATGTATTATGCAACAAAACTCAACCAAAAATCCATTCCAATGCAAGAATTATGTAATCCATGTTGGAATTCACCATGGAACTTACCATGTCATGCCATGAATGAAATGAGATTCACTCCTGCATTTTAACCCCGAGCCTTTTCCCGGCTCCTCAACACATGCAAATGTCAATGCATATAAAACTGAGCCCCTCTAGCTCCCACCATTTATATTATCCTCTAAATGGCTATTTAAAATCTCCGAGTCTTTATATGGGGTGGATATTTATGGACTTACACCAACGGCACCCAACTGACACGGAATTTATGGACTTCCATCAACGGTTCCACGTATACTGACACACTTCTTGGGCTCTTATACCAATGGAGTGCGTATCCAATCATTGGGCCTCTCACCCGAGGGATATTCTAGCCCTTCTTGCTACCCCAACCCAATTTTCCATTCATGCAACCGTGCGACTCAGTGGAATTTTCAATTCCACTTCTCCGAGCCCACCATCAACCACCACATGTGGTGTTTGATTACATTATGTACCACACATACCCACACTCATGCCTAAGCCCATGATTGCGAGTATGCCCAAGATGCAATGGATGCCAAATGAGCAAGTTAACCATATATCCACATATCCCATGGCAATTCATATCATAAGCATATAAATCCCATGAATCATTACAATGTCAATATATCAATGAACACATATTAACATTTCTTTCCAACACATTTACTAGGTATGTTATACATCATCATGTCATAACAACTTAATCCACACATAGGCATTTTGGCAAACACCTTCAAGGCAACAATTCATGTTATCACACAAGGATTTTCACCTCATTCACAAAGTATAATATAACACATATAGTATGCTCATATAATCACCTCTCCTATGGAATTACCAACCAAGTAATTTCCACATCACAATTTCAAGCTAGGAAAATCTATTCCAACCCATTTACATACTGCTTTTTCATACCCATTTCACCCATGTCATATGCATAAATGAGTGAAATACATATTCCCTTTAACCCACACATTTTATATAACACTATAAGTGGGAAATGAACCCAAAATAATCTTGAATCCTCACTTCCCCAAAATCTCATTTTTCAACCTTCGGTGAAACTCGTCGTTTTTGGTATGGTCGTGTAGCCCTTGGCGAGGAAACCGACTTTTCCTCTTGGCCCACAACGCGCCACACGGCCCGTTTTGTTTCCCAGTCTATTTCCATCCCGAAACGATTAAATTTCATCCCGGTTCAAGTTTAAATCAATTTTATTTTAATTTACCTTTAATTATTTACTAAATTTTGAAATTTCATTAGAAATTCTATTTTTGGTTCACCCAATACTCGACCGCCTCGTAAAATATAAAAAATACGACTATCTCAGAATTCGATGAAATTTGACGTGGTAACTACATTTTGCGAGACGAATCCAACGATGAGGTCTATTTTGTCATCCGAGATCTAGAAAAATTTAGGTTTTTAACCCGTACTATAGCAGCAAAATTACCGTTTTGCCCTTATTTACAAAATTTTAAATTTACCGGGTTTTACAAACTTGTTACCCAAACAATTTTCCTCGAATTCTAAAATATTATAATTTTTTGCGTTTTACTAGATGATTGGGTGTCGGATGACCTCATACCTCCCTAAAAATAAATTTTATAAATTTTTCTTATAATTTAATTTAAGTTCATATATAAATAATTTGAACTTAAATCGGAACAAAATTAAGTCGTTTTGAGACAAAAACGAACCCAAAAATAGGGAACGTGCACCGCAACGTGGACTGCACAATTAAAGGGTATAAATAGGGAGAAACATCTAATTTTCTCCCAATTTTCATCAGATTTCTCACGTTAGAAGAGAAAGAGAGAGAAGAGAGAAAAGAAAAAGAAATCTCCACCTTCTTTCTTCGATCTACGGAGTTTCGATGGTCGGAATCCCTCGGACCAAGGATTAAAGTCGATCACCGCGACGAGAGCTACGCAACCATACCAAGAACAAAAGATTTCACCGAAGATCTAAAGAGGAGATTTGGGGAAATCAATAGTTTTGGGGCTTGGGAGGTCTTCTTGAAGTTTTACTCTTCGTTTTACACTTTAAAAGGTAGGGTTCCCTCCTAGTTAGGTTTATTTTCTAATCTAGGGGGTCCGTATAGAATGGGTAGGTATATAGTTATATATATCACTTACCTATTGTTATGGAAATGAGAAAGTGGGTATAGAATAGTTTAAAATAAATTCCTAACTTGGAATTAATACGTGGAAATTACTTGTGTAATTCCATGAAATTTGGTATTATGTGGGAATGCTATGTGATTATATTATGCATTTGGTGAATAAAGTATGTTATTGACATAGATTGTGTAATAACATACTTGTGAATTATTGTTGATGCATATTGTTAATATATTAGTATCATGATAAATTGTGGTAATTATATGCTTAAGATATACATTGCCATGGGATATTTTGATGTGCGGTTAAATTGCTCAATTGACATTCGTTGCATTTTAGGCATGAAGTTGGCATCATATTCATGGGCATTATGCATGAGTGTGGGTGTGTGTGTACATGGTTTCATCAAGCACCACACTCAGTGGTTGATGGGTGGGCTCGAAAATGTTGGATTGAATATCCGACTAAGTCGCACATTGCATGAAAAACTTGTGTCGAGTATAGCAAGAAGGGCTAAACACATCCTTGGGTGGAAGACCCGACTACTTAGTTCATACACTCCCCTGTGGTGCAATTCTAGAAAAGTGTAACGGTGTGCGAAACCAGCAATGAGACTCCGAGAATCTGAATACCCAACAAATGAACTTGTTTATAAAATAGTCATTCGGTGTGAAACATCAATGACGGGGGCTTGAAAAGCCCTAGGTTTTTCATACATGTTGCATTGCATGGTGTGAAGGGAGCCGGGTATATTACATGAGTGACTCTCATCTCATTTCATGACATGACATGGTAGAATTCCAACATGGAATTGCATATGCTAAATTGGAATGAATTATGCTTGTTGATTGTACATACGCATATTGCATATGCATCTAGGTTGAGGGAGTAGCCTCTGTAGGAGATACTCTATTGAGCTTGACTTACCCTATATGAGAAAATATTTTAGGTGCGGGATACATGCCGGAGGAAGGCCCTCACATGGGACCTCAAGGATGAAGAAAGTTGAAATATGGCTTTATTTTGAGTTTTTTGTAAATATTTATGAAAACTTGTTTTTGATATGTAAATTCATCGAATTGAATGTAATACAGTTGGTATGGACCTTGTGTAATATAAAAATCTTCAATATACATGTGTTGGATGGAAATAATATGTTTTGAAATGAATTGGAAATAACAAACTGGTGAAACAAGCAAATATGGACAAGACCTACCGGTAGATCGCTGTCTAGTGAGCAACACCTACCGGTAGAACCTACTGATAGGATCTTGTATAGACAGAACTTTATTTATCAGGCAAAACCTACCGGTAGGACTTTTTCAGTAGACCAAACCTACCAGTAGGTCCTACCTGTAGGTTCTCCAAAAATCTAAAAATTTGATACTGCCTTGCCATGCTTTTGGACCATGGGTTCTTTGGTTATAAGGATATAAATGGACATCAAATGAGGATAAATAGTGTTATATTGGACCTTGGTAGGTCAAATGGTAAAATATACATAGGTTACACATGTGAGTTATGATCCCGGTTAAAGGGATGCTATTGACGTGATGTCGGGCTGTTCAACACTCATGGGTACTTCCGCGGGTTGACGGGTGGTCAATGATTGAAAAAGGACCCCCAGTTTTAGTGACGTCATAGCTTGGTATCAGAGCTTTGAGCTTGGTTTTAAACTTTGAGATTTCTCTCGTTGTCTACTAGTAGGTGGCACACGCACTACTAGGGAGACAAGAAGAGAAATCTCAAAGTTTAAATTTGGTCCCTATTTTGGGATACTATGTGAGGCTCAATTGATGTATGAACTGTGTGTAGATGAAAAATAGGGGAAGAGGACGTCGAGGCGGTGGGCAGAACAATGATCAACCACCACCAGTCTTTGACCAACAAGCCTTCGTGGAGGCTATTGGTGTTGCGGCTGCTACGAGTGCATAGGCTAGTGCAAGTGCCGATCAAGGAGGCTCAAGTAACCTCCAAAAGTTCAAGACACACAAGCCTCCGATTTTTAAGGGAGGTGCAGATCCGATGGTAGGCGACCATTGGTTTCGGCAAGTTGACAAGATTTTAGAGGCAATGGAGATCACCTCCGATGCCATGAAGATAAGGCTAGCTGCGTTCCAATTGGAGGGAGAAGCCCAACTATGGTGGGATTGGGCAAAGGACTCTAATAACTTGGAGGCAATGACATGGGGAGAGTTCCAGGAGCTCTTCATGGGCAAGTACTTCCCAGCAGCTATTCGACATGCTAAAGCCTAGGAATTCTTGGATTTGAAACTAGGAACAATAACGGTGATGGAATACATGGCTAAGTTTATTGAGTTAGCCCGTTTTGCCAATGACTACGTGGCCACGGATATGGCCAAAGTGAGGAGGTTTGAGGATGGGTAGAAATTATCTATCCGGGGGAAAATTATGGGTCTCCACCTATAAGACTTGGACTTGATGGTCGAGACAGCTATAGCCATTGAGAGGAGGTTGATGACGCAAAGAGCATCCGGGAGTCGGGTGATAAGGACAAGAAGAAGAAGAATCAATCCTCTTCTTCTAGCTTGGGAAATAGGCAGATGACTTTTACTCCTCAAGGACATCAAGGACAGGGCCGCGGCTATCAAAACCAAGGTCAAGGTCAATCCCCCCAAGGCGAGAGAAATCAGAGGCCTTCCTATCAGGCAGGTCAGAAGACATGTTTCTATTGCCACTAGCCGGGTCACATGAAGCGGGATTGACCTCAGAGGCAGGGGTCCCAGAGTTATGGAGCGTCTCAGTCCCAGTCATTGGTGGGGCACACACAGACTCACTTTGTTGCTCCCTACCTCACCATGGGTCAGGGAAGTCTATATCAATTCCAGGGTGCTACTCAAGCCCTGACCACTTCACGAGCGGGCACTCCGCAATCAAGCCAGATGGGTCAGGGCATAAGTTGAGGCCGAGGACAGGGCATGCAGACTAGGACTTCAGGGACCTAAGCGCGTGTCTACGCCATCACACCTCAGACTGAACCAGTGGATCACTCTGTCATTCAGGGTACATTTCTACTCTCTTGCTTCTGAGCTATGGTGTTATTTGACTCTAGTGTATCGCATTTATTCATATCTGCATCATGTGTGAGGGATCTGAGCTAAGAGGTTGATACCTTGGAAGAGCCATTGTATGTGAATTCACCCCTAGGAGCTAGGGTGTGTGTTGATCGGATATATCAGGGTTGTGAGTTAGAGATCTTAGAGATTCTACTCACCGTGGACCTTAGGGTCATGGACATGTCAAAGTTCGATGTTATCCTCATGATGGACTGGTTGGTGATACATCGGGTCGTCATTGATTGCAATCGAAAGAGGATGACTACCTACACACCGGATGGTCTTTGTTTCAAGTATCAGGGGAAAAACCACGACGCCTTACCCCAAGCCGTGTATGACTCTAGATGGCACAGGCAGTTGATAGGTTGGCTTACGAGCCTTACTTTGGAGGACAATGTGAGATAGGAGTTGGGTCTACCTTGGGTTTTCTATGAGTATGAGGACATTTTTCTAGACAAATTATCAGGATTACCTCCCCATAGGGATGTAGACTTTAGCATTGAGTTGCATCCTGGTACATCCCCTATTTCTATGACTCCACATAGAATGGCAACGGTAGAATTACAAGAACTAAATGTCCAATTGCAAGAATTATTGGACAAGGGTTTTATTAGACCGTGCACTTCACCTTGGGGTGCTTTGTTGCTATTTTCCAAGAAGAAGGACAAGACCCTTCAGTTGTGTATAGACTATCGAAAATTGAATCGGCACTATCAAGAATAGGTACCCTTTGCTGAGGATTGATGATTTGCTTGATCAGCTGAGGGGAGTGTGGGTCTACTCTAAGATAGATCTTCGCACTAGCTACCATCAGTTGAGGATTAGGAAGGCAAATATCCCTAAGACGGTGCTCAGAACACGGTATGGGCATTTTGAGTTCACCATGATGCCCTTCAGATTAACGAATGCCTCAGCGGCATTCATGGATCTCATGCATAGGGTATTTCAACCCTATTTAGGTCAGTTCGTCGTGGTGTTTGTTGATGACATCATGATCTACTCCAAGACTGAGGAGGAGCATAAAGGTCACTTGAGGATTGTTCTTCCGACCTTGAAGGACCATCAACTATACGCCAAGTTCAATAAGTGTAAATTTTGGCTTACAGAAGTGAAATTTTTGGGACATATGGTGTCGACTTCAGGGGTATCAGTGGACCTAGAGAAAGTTGAGGCAGTTCTAAATTGGGAGAGGCCAAAGTCAATCTTTGAGATATGCATCTTTGGATTGGAGGGGTATTACAAAAGGTTCATCGAGGACTTCTCCCAACTAGTTGCACCTATGACTAAGCGGACCTGAAAAGAGGTCAAATTTCAGTGGGATGATTCGTGAGAGAAGCAATTCCAGGAGTTAAAAAGGAGGCTTACTTCAACTCCTATTTTGATAGTTTCAGAAAGGGGACAGATGTACACGGTATACTGTGATGCCTCCAAAGACGGGCTGAGTTGTGTTTTGATGCAGTCCAGGAGAGTGGTGGCTTATGGTTCTCGACAATTAAAGAACCACGAGCAGAACTACCCCACGCACGACATGGAGTTGGCTGTCATTGTCTTTGCCTTGAAGGCTTGGCGCCACTATCTGTATGGTGAGCAGTTTGAAGTGTTTTTGGATCACAAGAGTCTAAAGAATATCTTTACACTGCGGGACCTCAATATGAAGCAAAGCAGGTGGATGAAGTATTTGAAAGACTACGACTTCACTTTGCATTACCATCCCGGTAAGACAAATGTAATGGCTGATGCACTTAGCTAGAAGTCACGGGGAGTTATAGCTAATGTGGCTTCCCGAGAATGGCGGATGCTCGAGACTGTAGGATAGTTTGGGCTGCATTATCGGGGTCAGGCTCAGGGTGTTTTAGGGAGTTTGGTGGCTACACCTTTCCTACTGAGTAGAGTGATCGAGTCCCAGGGGCAGCACCGTGGTGTGGAGGAGCTGATATGGGAGCCTGAAGATACCATACGTACCAACTATCCGTTCCTGTTCGAGGATGGAATTACAATTTTATAATCATAAGTATGATATTACTGTTGCATATGCATTTGGTTGAATGTGCATGTATGTGTGAATTTTGGGGACGAAATTCTTTTAAGGGGAGAGGAATGTAAAACCTGGATAAATTTGAACTTTTTACGAAAAAGGACAAAACAGTAATTTGGCACTATAGTGTGGATTGAAAACCCGTATTTTTCTAAATCTCGGATGACAAAATTGACCTCACCGTTGCATTCGTCTCGAGAAACTTAGTTACCTAGACAATTTTGTCGAATTCAAAAATAGTCTGATTTTACGCGTTTTACTATACGACTAGGTGTCGGGTGACCTCAAAAACGTTCCCAAAAATAAATTTTATAAAATTTTCTTATAATTTAATTTAAATTCATATAAAAATAATTTCAACTTAAATCGAGATGAAATTAAGTCGTTTTGAGACAAAAACGAACCCAACAATAGGGAACGTGCGGCGCGACGTGGACTGCACAATTAAAGAGTATAAATAGGGAGAAATATTTGATTTTCTCCCTATTTTCATCAGATTTCTCACGTTAGAAGAGAAAGAGAGAGAAGAGAGAAGAGAGAAAATAAAAAGAAATCCCCACCTTCTTTCTTCAATCTACGGAGTTCCGACGATCGGAATCACTCGGACCAAGAATTAAAGTCATTCACCGCGACAAGAGCTACGCAACCATACCAAGACCGAAGGATTTCACCGAAGATCCAAAGATGAGATTTGGGGAAATCAAGAGTTTTGAGGCTTGGGAGGTCTTCTTGAAGTTTTACTCTTCGTTTTACACTTTAAAAGGTAGGGTTCCCTCCTAGTTAGGTTTATTTTCTAATCTAGGGGGTCCGTATAGAATGGGTAGGTATATAGTTATATATATCACTTACCTATTGTTATGGAAATGATAAAATCGGTATAGAATGGTTTAAAATAAATTCCTAGCTTGAAATTAATACGTGAAAATTACTTGTGTAATTCCATAGAATTTGGTATTATGTGGGCATGCTATGTGTTTATATTATGCATTTATGAATAAAGTATGTTATTGGCATAGATTGTGTAATAACATGCTTGTGAATTATTGTTGATGCATGTTGTTAATATATTAGCATCATGATAAATTGTGGTAATTATATGCTTAAGATATACATTGTCATGGGATATTTTGATGTGTGGTTAAATTGCTCATTTGACATTCATTGCATTTTGGGCATGAAGTTGGCATCACATTCATGGGCATTATGTATGAGTGTGGGTGTGTGTGTACATGGTTTAATCAAACACCACACTTGGTGATTGATGGGTGGGCTTGGAAACGTTGGATTGAATATCCGACTAAGTCGCACATTGCATGAAATACTTGTGTCGGATATAGCAAGAAGGACTAGACACGTCCTTGGGTGCAAGACCTGGCTACTTGGTTCATACACTCTCCTGAGGTACAATTCTGGAAAAGTGTAACGGTGTGCGGAGCCAGCAGTGAGACTCCGAGAATCCGAACACCCAAATAAAAACAAATGAACTTGTTTATAAAATAATCAAAATAAACATTCGGTGTGAAACATCAATGACGGGGGCTTGGAATACCCTGGGTTTTTCATACATGTAGCATTGCATGGTGTGAAGGGAGCCGGGAAGGCTCGCGATATATTGCATGAGTGAGTCTCATCTCATTTCATGGCATGGCATGATAGAATTCCAACACGGAATTTCAAATACTAAATTGGAATGGATGATTCTTGTTGATTGTACGTACGCACATTACATATTCATCTATGTTGGGGGAGTAGCCTTTGTAGGGGATCCTCTATTGAGCGTGGCTCACCTTATATGAGAAACATTTCAGGTGCGGGATACACGTCGGAGGAAAGCCCTCACATGGGACCTCAAGGATGAAGAAAGCCAGAACGTGGCTTTATTTTGAGTTTTTTGTAAATGATTATGAAAACTTGTTTTTGATTTGTAAATTCGTCGAATTGAATGTAATAGAGTTGGTATGGACCTTGTGTAACATGAAAATCTTCAATATACATGTGTTGGATGGAAATAATATGTTTTGGAATGAATTGGAAATAAAAACCAGGTGAAATAGGCAAATCTGGACAAGACCTACCGGTAGATCGCTGTCCAGTGGGCAACACCTACCGGTAGGATCGCATACAGGCAGAACTTTGTTTATCAGGCAAAACCTATCAGTAGGACTTTTCCAATAGACAAAACCTACAGGTAGGTCTTACCAGTAGGTTCTCCAAAAATCTAAAAATTTGATACTGCCTTGCCATGCTTTTTGACCTAGGGTTCTTTGGTTCCAAGGATATAAATGGACATCAAATGAGGATAAATAGGGGTATATTGGACCTTGATAGGTCAAATGGTAAAATATACATAGGTTGCACATGTGAGTTATGATCCCGGTTAAGGGGATGCTATTGACGTGATGTGGGGTTGTGCGACAATGAGTACTTCCGCGGGTTGATGGGTGGTCAACGGTTGGAAAAGGACCCCCATTTTTTGTAACACCCCGCATTTTCTTTTATATATGTATATAGATATATAGTAAATAATTGTTGTAAAAATGGGGATATGTGTAGTGATGTGTGTTTGAATTTGGTAGAATGAAAAAGGGATGAACAGTGCACTGGCTGTAACATCAAGCTCGATTTCGACCTTGATGCAGTCCATATCTCTCAAAACTTAAAACATGAAATTTGTAGAGCTCTCTCTTAGGATTCCATATCACCTTGAATCATCTCAATCGGAACTAGGAGGAAGGAGTTATGTCCATATTACGAAGTAGTGTCTACACTGTCCAAAAATCTGTCCGGCAGACTACCTTTCGCTAATTTCATCATAACTCTTTATTGGAAAGTCCGAATTGTGCACCGTTATTTTTGTTAGAACCCTAACTCGTATATCTTTCCAACCATATAGGTTACACCTCCTAGAAATACCTGAGTCAAATCAGTTTATTCTATGAAGTTGACCAAAAATCTGCACTATGGTGCTCCTTGGATAGTAAAGGGTTGTGCTTTCTTATTAGACCTTGAAGGTGTAAAACCCCATATGTTTACATTAATATATTAATGTACTTGTTTAGTGATTCTTCTATATGTAATGACTTAAGAATAAACCATATATATATTAAAATCGTAAGGATATCACCTATAGTAGTTCGAAGGAATAAAATAGAAATTTTAATGTTCCAAGTGTGAATTTATTTTAGTTTTGAAATAAATCATAAAAAGCAATGTTTTTAGGTTAAAATAACATTAAAAATGAATCCGGAACGTCGAAAAACCTTAGGGTAGTCGTATGGATCAAATTGGAGATTTTTAGTGGCAAAACTGTAATTTTGGAAAAAAACTCAAAATTCAGCCATGAACAGTGATTTGTCGCGGACTGCTGTGTTTAAAACACAGAATCCAGCCAATTTCTTCCATTTTTTCTCACATCTCTCACCCCCAAACCCCTTAGCACCCTTGGGGAAGATAGAGGAAAGGAGGAAAGGGAGAAAGGAGGTCATTAGAGCTTGGGTTTTTGGTTTGAAACTTTGATTCAAGGTAGGGGATTTCTTCTCTTTCTCTTACATTGAGACTAGGGCTATGTATACATATAGGTTTTTTTTTTTTTTTTTTCTATCTAAATCTTAGATGTATGTTAGGAAACCTTTGATTCTTGATGTCTATGCAAATATTATCATGTTCTAAACAATGTTATGGTTGGGTAACTACTTTCTCTTGTTTTTGCTCTCAACCCTAACTTTTGAGAAATATGGATTTTTCTCTCTATAGTCACTCAATCTTGGCTTTGAAAACTTTAGTGGTTTGTGTTGAGTAATAAATGATGTTGTGGTGATCTCTTGTATTTTCCTAATTGTTTATTGAAATTGCCTCATAATGGATTTGTGGATCTTTGGAAATTTGCTTGTAAATTGGAGATTTATGGAATCCTTGGTTATGTGTGACGATTGTTGGGATGATGTGATCTTGTATGGTTGTTGGAATGAACATGGATGAGAGGTTCCTTGTAAGGATGCTCATTCCATCTCAAGAGGTTCCTTGTAAGGATGCTTGAGAAACCAAATCTTGAGGGTGAGAGGTTCCTTGTAAGGATGCTCACACCAAAAGAGGACAGTATGTGATTTTCTCAAGAGGTTCCTTGTAAGGATGCTTGAGAAACCAAATCTTGAGGGTGAGAGGTTCCTTGTAAGGATGCTCCCGTTAGAGAGGACAATATGATATCATGTGTGGGAAATGATTTATATTTTGGTAATGGATGTTTATTAGCACTTGGTTGAAATTGCTCCTTTCTATTACTATTGTTACTTAAACTTGAGATTCGTTGAAAAATGCACCCGTTTCATTTCAAATTATGTATCTATGCTATGTTGAAAAATGAGACCGACCCTTTTATATATTTTTATAAACCTTGTATGAGTTGAGAGGATTTTGCTACAGAGCTTCGTGCTCACCCCCTACAAATAACATTTTCAGATTTCACACTTGAGGAGGAGTTAGGAGCCGAGGAGCCCGCCCATTGGGAGACTCCGCTTGAAGGGAATGTGGATCCCGAGGTGGACGCTTAGAGCGACACTTTTATTTTGTTCTAGACTAGATTATACTTAGAATATCCTTTTGAAGTCTAGTTCTTTTTTTTTTTTTTTTTCGCTGCGTTATATTATTACATTGTGGAGATGTAAAGGCCAAGATTGGACCTATTCTTTTGGGATGATAGTGTGGATATGACATATGATGAATGAAAGTTTATTTTATGATGGATAAATAGACCCGGTGTGGTCAATAGTTATGCATATGTGGACCCGGTGTGGTCAATTGTAATATAATTGTACAGGTTGTGTTTTGGGTAAAGCTCCCCGTACAAAGGAGACTCTGCCCAAATTTTGTTAAAATATGAATGGTTGATGAATGAACTTTCGTCGTGATGAATTTACGTAATGCTCTCATGGGGTGAATGGTTTTTAGAATGTAATGTCACCCAAGGGGGTTTTTGGGGCGTTACAAATTTGGTATCAGAGCTTAGGCTTTAGGTCTTACATGGGAGCTGTAGGTTATGGATTACCACTAGAAAGGCAGGATTAGGTTGAACAAAATTGTTGATCTATGTTTTATATAAATCTTAGGCTTTAAATTAAAGCAATAATTAGGATGTCTTGTACCTCAATGAAATTAAATTGTGAATTGATGTGCAGGATGGATGGAGGACGAGGACGAGGACGTGGACGTGGGCGTGGTCGTGGAGGTCAAGCAAATCCACCACCACCACCACCTCCCGATGCCATGAATGGCATCTATCAATGCTTGAAGGAGCTCACCACTTTGGTACAAAACCAGAATGGGAACAACAACCATAATGGTGGAGCTCAACCACTAGCGCAAGTACCCGGAATTGGAAATGGAGATCGAAGGATGGTGGTTCTTCGAGAATTTCTGAGACAACATCCACCCACCTTCCAAGGGAGCTCTAACCCTTTGGATGCGGACAAGTGGATACGCAGAGTGAAGAAGGTATGTGACGGCATGGGAGTTGCCGAAGATTTGAGGGTTGGCTTGGCGACCTATTTGTTAGAGGGGGAGGCCGACCATTGGTGGGATTCGGTCAAGAGACGGAGGAACACTGATGCACTCACTTGGGAGGAGTTCGACCAAATATTTCAGGACAAGTACTTTCCTGAATCAGTCAGAGATCGAATGAAGGCTGACTTTCTTGCTCTACGACAGGGTAGCACGACGGTGGCCGAGTACGAAAGGAGGTTTGACGAGCTCTCCCGTTATGCTACAGGATTTATATCTACGGAGGCCGACAGGGCTAAGCGATTTGAGCAGGGACTGAGGCCGGTCATCCGGGAGACGTTGTTGGCTCTCAAGATTAGGGAGTATGGGGACTTGGTGGACAGAGCTGCACTGGTAGAGAGAGACATAGAGGATAGCCAGCGACGACAGGGCTTCTTGAGAGGAGGTCCAATCCGGACGGGTGCTAGCACTAGTGGGGCACAGAGACCGACACCATACCGTCGCCCAGACCCAACAGGTGGACAGCGACTTTTGACAGCCCGAGGAGAGGGAGACACTCAGACTAGAGCTGGTATTATCCCACGATCTTGCTTTGCATGCGGAGGTGTGGGACATATTCGGATGCATTGCCCAGTTTTTCCACCTCAAGGGCCTATCCAGACCGCAAGACAAGTACCAGCAGCCCAACCACCACCACCGAGGCCTGCACCGCATCGACCGATACAAACTCAAGCCCCTGGCGGCACCAACCAAGGGCGAGTATTTGCTTTGACTCAGCCGGAGGAGGACATTGCCAATGCCGTTGTGGAAGGTATCATTCTTCTCTACAATTCCTGGGCCCGAATCTTATTTGATCCCGGTGCTACTCATTCTTTTATACGTACTGCATATGCTATGAATTTGGGATTGGGTTTCGAGAAGTTAGAACATGCTTTGACTGTTGACTTGCCTACGGGAGAACAATTGGGTACTAGCCGAGTCTGCAAGGGTTGTGTGCTTCGTATTGGGGAGCACGAATTGATTGTGGATTTAATTGCTTTAGAGATGAAGGGGTATGACGTGATTTTTGGGATGAACTTGTTATCCACTTTTCGTGCGGTACTGGATTGTTTCCGCAAGCGGATTACATTTCAATTGCCGGGAGGAGTAATTTTCAGTTTTGTGAATAACCGAGATTCTTTCCATCCATTTCCTACTACGGGTAGTAGATTCTTAAAAGCGAAAGCGGGAAGTCATTTGAGTTTCTTAGCTAGCTTGATGGGAGATAACATGGATAAACTCCATACGGATGTGGTGTTAATTGTATCGGAGTTTTCGGATGTTTTTCCTGAGGAATTACCTGGATTACCGCCACATAGGGAAATTGAGTTCAAGATCGATCTCTATCCGGGAACCGAACCCATATCCATTGCTCCCTACCGGATGGCACCTTTGGAGTTGAAGGAGCTAAGGAAGCAGTTGGATCAATTGTTGGCGATTGGGTTTATCCGTCTAAGCACTTCACCTTGGGGAGCCCCGGTCCTCTTTGTGAAGAAAACGGATGAGACTCTACGGTTGTGCACGGATTACCGGAGGTTGAATCGGGTTACCGTGAAGAATAAGTATCCGTTGCCGAGAATTGATGACTTATTTGATCAGTTGGAGGGTTCAAAGTATTACTCCAAGATTGATCTTCGCACGGGGTATCATCAGCTGCGAATTAAGGAGGAGGATATTCCTAAGACTGCTTTCCGTACCCGATATGGTCATTTCGAGTATACGGTGATGCCATTCGGATTGACTAATGCCCCCGCAGCCTTCATGGATTTGATGCACAGAGTCTTCCGGCCATACCTCGATCAATTTGTCATTGTGTTTATTGATGACATATTGATTTACTCACAGACTCAGGAGGAACATGCTCGTCATCTCTCTATTGTGCTACAAACATTGAGAGAACATAAGTTATATGCAAAGATGAGCAAGTGTGAGTTTTGGATGAAGGAAGTGAAGTTCCTTGGCCATGTTGTGTCCGAGCAAGGAGTAGCGGTTGATCCAGCAAAGATTGAGGCCGTGATGAAATGGGAACCACCGAGGAACGTGACAGAAGTACGGAGTTTCTTGGGGTTAGCCGGCTATTATCGTAGGTTTGTGGAAGGGTTCTCCAAGATTGCGATGCCGATGACTCGCCTTACAAAGAAGGGGGAGAAATTTTTGTGGACTCAAGCGTGTGAACTAGCTTTTCGCACCTTGAAGGAGAAGTTGACGACTGCCCCTATCCTCATTATTCCGAGTAGTGGGGAAGGCTACGATGTCTACACCGATGCTTCACTACGAGGATTGGGATGCGTTCTAATGCAAGGAGGGAAGGTAGTGGCTTATGGCTCGAGGCAACTCAAGGTGCACGAGCAGAATTATCCCACACACGACTTGGAGCTGGCTGCAGTGGTGTTTGCTCTTAAGTTGTGGAGATGTTATTTATACGGGGAGAAATTTCAAGTGTTTTCGGACCATAAAAGCCTCAAGTATATCTTCACACAGAAAGACTTGAATCTCCGGCAGAGAAGGTGGATTGAGTACTTGGAAGATTATGAGTTCACACTCAACTACCATCCAGGGAAGGCCAATGTAGTTGCCGACGCTCTTAGCAGGAAGTCTCGGGGTGAAATCAATTCTCTTGCGGTAAATAGGTGGAAAATGATTGATGCATTGGAGGAGTACGATCTATGGGTGGATGGACCGGAGTATCAATCATATCTATTCAACCTTGTAGCTCAACCGACGCTTCGACAACGGGTTGTGGAGTTGCAATGCCTGGATTCGGAACTCGATTTGATTAGAGCCCGATTGGAGAATGGGGAAGCGATGGGAGGATGGTCTTGGAAGAATGGAGAGTTGAGATATGGGGAGAAGCTATGTGTTCCCGATGATTCGTCCCTAAAGGAGGAGATACTTGGGGAGTGTCATCGCTCCAAGTTTGCTATCCACCCCGGTAGCACAAAGATGTATAGGGACATGAAGCGTCAATACTGGTGGAGGGGAATGAAGCGAGATGTAGCCAAGTATGTGGCAAAATGTGCGGTGTGCCAGCAGGTGAAGATTGAGCATCAAAGGCCAGGAGGAGTCCTACAGTCTTTGCCTATTCCAGAGTGGAAGTGGGATCACATCACCATGGACTTCGTGTCGGGTTTACCACGGACGTCGCGCAGGCATAATGCAGTGTGGGTCATTGTGGATAGACTCACCAAGTCCGCTCATTTCTTGGGTATGAAGACCACAGACTCATTAGAGACGTTGAGCAAGCTCTATATCTGTGAGATTGTTAGGTTGCACGGAGTTCCGCTCTCCATTGTGTCGGATCGTGATTCTCGGTTTGTGGCGCGATTTTGGCAAAGTCTACAACAAGCTATGGGGACAGAGTTACATTTCAGCACAGCCTTTCATCCCCAAACGGATGGCCAATCCGAGAGGGTGATACAAATCGTGGAAGACATGTTACGAGCTTGCGCGTTGGACTTCAAGGGAAGTTGGAGTGACCATTTACCGTTGGTGGAATTTGCATACAACAACAGCTATCAGACCAGTATTGGAATGGCACCCTATGAGGCCTTGTATGGAAGACCATGTAGATCCCCGACGTGTTGGTTAGAAGCGGGCGAGAGTAGTTTGTTTGGGCCAGAAATTGTTCGAGAGACTACAGAGAAAATTCAACTCATCCGGGAGAGACTACGCACAGCACAGAGTAGACAGAAAAGCTACGCGGATCAAAGACGAAGACCATTAGAATTCAAAGAGGGGGACTATGTGTTTCTCAAAGTGTCGCCCCAGAAAGGAGTATTTAGATTCGGCAAGAAGGGAAAGTTAGCGCCAAGGTATACCGGGCCATTTGAAGTGATCAAAGTGGTGGGCAAGGCGGCATATCAGTTGCGGTTACCAGCTCAGTTATCGGGAGTACACGACGTATTCCATGTGTCCATGTTGAGGAAGTGTAAATCGGATGCAACGCCGGTTGTAGACTTAGAAGATATTGAAATTCAAGATGGAGCAACCTATGAAGAACAACCAGTGAAGATTCTCAACGCCAAGGAGAAAGTGCTTCGCAACAAAGTCATCAAATTGGTGAAAGTCTTGTGGCAACACCATGGAGTGGAAGAAGCTACATGGGAACCGGAGCTAGAAATGCGAGAGAAGTACCCACATTTGTTCGCTACTTGAGGTAAGTTTCGAGGACGAAACTTTCTTTAAGGGGGGTGTATTGTAACACCCCGCATTTTCTTTTATATATGTATATAGATATATAGTAAATAATTGTTGTAAAAATGGGGATATGTGTAGTGATGTGTGTTTGAATTTGGTAGAATGAAAAAGGGATGAACAGTGCACTGGCTGTAACATCAAGCTCGATTTCGACCTTGATGCAGTCCATATCTCTCAAAACTTAAAACATGAAATTTGTAGAGCTCTCTCTTAGGATTCCATATCACCTTGAATCATCTCAATCGGAACTAGGAGGAAGGAGTTATGTCCATATTACGAAGTAGTGTCTACACTGTCCAAAAATCTGTCCGGCAGACTACCTTTCGCTAATTTCATCATAACTCTTTATTGGAAAGTCCGAATTGTGCACCGTTATTTTTGTTAGAACCCTAACTCGTATATCTTTCCAACCATATAGGTTACACCTCCTAGAAATACCTGAGTCAAATCAGTTTATTCTATGAAGTTGACCAAAAATCTGCACTATGGTGCTCCTTGGATAGTAAAGGGTTGTGCTTTCTTATTAGACCTTGAAGGTGTAAAACCCCATATGTTTACATTAATATATTAATGTACTTGTTTAGTGATTCTTCTATATGTAATGACTTAAGAATAAACCATATATATATATTAAAATCGTAAGGATATCACCTATAGTAGTTCGAAGGAATAAAATAGAAATTTTAATGTTCCAAGTGTGAATTTATTTTAGTTTTGAAATAAATCATAAAAAGCAATGTTTTTAGGTTAAAATAACATTAAAAATGAATCCGGAACGTCGAAAAACCTTAGGGTAGTCGTATGGATCAAATTGGAGATTTCTAGTGGCAAAACTGTAATTTTGGAAAAAAACTCAAAATTTAGCCATGAACAGTGAATTGCGCGGACTGCTGTGTTTAAAACACAGAATCCAGCCAATTTCTTCCATTTTTTCTCACATCTCTCACCCCCAAACCCCTTAGCACCCTTGGGGAAGATAGAGGAAAGGAGGAAAGGGAGAAAGGAGGTCATTAGAGCTTGGGTTTTTGGTTTGAAACTTTGATTCAAGGTAGGGGTTTTTCTTCCATGCTTGTCCATTGAGGCTAAGGCTAAAATATATATATGTTTTGACTCATACTTGTATGTATTTGCTAGGAATTCCTTGTTTCTTGGTTTTCTTGCAATTATGGCATGTCTTAAACAAAGTTAGGATTGATTACCCATGAAACTTCTTTTATAGCTTTAAAACCCTAGTTTTTGGGGAAATATGGAATTCTCTTTCTACATTTGCTCAAGCTTGGTTTTGAGAACTTTAGTGCTTTGTGTGAGTAATGAAAATGATGTGGTGGTGATCTCTTGTATTTTTCTTAATTGGTTATTTGGATTGTCGCATGATAAAATTTGGGGATTTTGATAATGGTTGCTTGTTGAGGGAAATTTGTGGATTTTATCTTGTATGTGATTGTTGGTATGAAAAGAGGATAATTATGAACCGAGGTTACTCGTAAGTATGCGGTTAAGTGTGGAATACTTGAAGGGGGGTAGAGGTTACTTGTAAGTATGCTACCTACCAAAAGAGGATATTTATGAACCGAGGTTACTTGTAAGTATGCGGTTATGTGTGGGAGACTTCAAGGGGGGTAGAGGTTACTTGTAAGTATGCTACCTACCTAAAAGGACATCTAACGACCGTGGTTACTTGTAAGTATGCGGTTATGGGAAACAAAGACTTGAAGGGGGTGGAGTTTACTTTTAAGTATGCCACCTGCCAAAGGAAATATAATAATCGATGGTGGAATAAGCGTTCCTTTTTGTAGTATGGTGTTACTATTGCATTTCCCACAAGAGCTTGTGGAGGTATGGGACTCTACAAGAACTTGTTGGAAATGGTTATGGTTGCTCATTGTGACTTGGGTTTACTGTTCATTTAAATTATTGCGAATGTTTAAACTTGAGATCTGTTTCAAATGTCACGGTTTTACTTCAAATGTTATATGATATTTTGGAAAATAAGACCGAACTGTTTTACTTGTTTTCTAAACCTTGTATGAGTATGGAAGGAATGTTGCTACAGAGCTTAGTGCTCATCCCCTACAAATAATATCTTTTCAGATTTCGTCTATGAGGAGGAGTTACAAGTAGATGAACCAGTGCATGGGGAAGCTCCCCTAGAGGGGAACGGGGGTCCTGAACTGGATGCCTAGAGTTATATTTCTTTTGTACTAGACTAGAGAGTTTATTTTGAAATCATGTAAAGTCTAGTATTTTGTTATTTCACTGCAAGTGTAATTTAATTCTTTTGGGAATATATTTGTCATACTTGGCCTATTCTTTTGGGATGGCATTGTGGATATGACATATGATGAATGAAAGTTTATTTTATGATGGATAAATAGACCCGGTGTGGTCAATAGTTATGCATATGTGGACCCGGTGTGGTCAATTGTAATATAATTGTACAGGTTGTGTTTTGGGTAAAGCTCCCCGTACAAAGGAGACTCTGCCCAAATTTTGTTAAAATATGAATGGTTGATGAATGAACTTTCGTCGTGATGAATTTACGTAATGCTCTCATGGGGTGAATGGTTTTTAGAATGTAATATCACCCAATGGGGTTTTTGGGGCGTTACATTTTTAGGGGTGTCCCACTATCTCTCTCTCATCTCAGTCTCTTATCTCTTAGTCACTTCTCTATCAGGCGCGACTGTGCAATCACTTCCCCAAATTCATGCCGAACACATGCACTCACTTCCCCAAATCCATGCCTTCGTCTTCGAGTTCGAACGTTCTACACAGCCATCGAGTTCTACAACCACCAAGTTCTTCACAGCCACCAAGTTCTTCACAAATGTTCTTCATAGCCACCGAGTTCTACAGCCAGGTTATCCCCCCATCCTTCTTCCCCTCCCTTCCCCTTTTTCTGTTTCTCCCACCACCTCCTCACTCTATTTCTCTATCTCTCTCTGCACATGAATTGTTCGTCAAAATGCCCCAATCACCACCGAGTTCTTTGCTCCATAAGGGATCATTGATGTTCCAAATGGCACCTTCCATAGTTCGAGTCTACTACAAGTTTAAAGGGGGAGACAATGGCACCTTCCATTGTACATTGTGCAATTATTGTTGGTTAAGTGCATTTAGCAAACCAATAGGTCACATATAGCTATGGCTAATCCACAAACGCACACTGCTCACCCACCCACACATGCTCATCCACACACGCACATGAAGTGTTCGTCAAAATGCTCTTAATGGAATCTATACAATGACAGTAAGCTTTCTTAATTGTTTAATGGTGCTCTATTATTTTGTGTTTTAGTTGAATCCTGCTCGTTGATTGTGTCTCTTTGCATCTTAGGGGTGTGATCAGCCCCTAACTATTCGGTTTGCTTATCCTAAAAGACATAGACCTGGAGAATCAAGGTTTTTCATTAATCAATCATTACTATCATTTCTTATGTTTTGAAGTGTGTACACTTAATCTTTGTAACAAATGGAAATGTACTGGTTGATGTTTCATGCAAAAAGCATGAGGTTACTTGTGACTTTGTTTGATGTTAAGAATTTTGTATAACCACGAAGATCTATCTAACTACGTAAAAAAAGCTTAATATTTTTGTCTTAACTGTCCCTCTTTTGGTAGCATTAAAATTATCTTTTGTAAATATGGGTGGTCCTGCACTCGGAGGTCCTGGTTTTGGCCCTTAATTCCAAGCACCAGTTAGTCCTCAGAATATGGGACCACCTTCTAATGTTGGCATACATGGGTTTGGGATTCAATCGCTTCCTCGATCGGGTGATATGGCAATACCTTCAACTCTGGTGAGAAAAAAATTGATGATTTGTAAACCGAACCATTGGACTCCCTCACATAATTTTTCTTAAAGATTATTAATCTAGGTAGTTACCTCACATCATTTTGACTATTTCTCTTAAAGGTAGTTCATTGTGATGCACACCTTGAGTTTGTCACATCTTTAGTTTTTGTGTTTTTTGTTGGTGTTTTTGTCTCATCATGAATGTGTGCTACGGTTTTTTGGATTGGAGAGGATTATAAAGCGAATGCAATTTGATAAGCACATATACTCTGCTTCAAATCAAATTAGTGGTGTAGTTTTTCCAGGTAAGATTTTCTTATTTGAAAAAAAAATATGATCTTTGCTTAGTAACTATCTAACTTTTATGAATTGACAGGATTCAAAATGCACACACTTATACCTAGGATTTTTGCTTTATTGAATTCTCTAAAAGTTAATACCTTCATAATTGGAATTAAAATCCATGGCAATTAAAATCCTCTTAATAGCATGTGCTTTATTTTTAGTCATTTCATATTAAGGACCTCGACCTTTGATAATCCAATGATTGTGGGTTTGTAAGATTGTTGACTTTTCAAGGAAATGGGTATGGTTAATAGTTGGGATTTAAGGCACTGGACAATGTTATGCTTTGTTCTCGCTTTGTTTTTGTCTTATTTATCTCAAAATCCTTTAAGTTTATTGATTAAGAATACATGTGGAAATGATCAATGCTTTTATTATTTGCTACATGTTATTATGCCATATTTCCAGCTTCATGCCTTGAATTCTATATTTTCTCTTCTACCTTTGTGGGTATGTCTCTTTAAGGCTGTTCATTGTGTGATGCACACCTTGGGTTTGTCACATCTTTAGTTTTTTTGTTTTTTGTTGGTATTTTTGTCTCATCATGGATGGATCCTGCTATTTTTTGGATTGCATAGTGGATTATAATGAATTCCATTTGTTAAGCACATATACTCAGCTTTCAAGAAAATTAGTGCAGCAGCTTCTCCAGGTAAGATTTGGTTTGTTTGTTTCTTATTTGAAAAAAAAAAAATCCTCTTTGCTTTGTGACTGCCTAACTTTGATGAATTGACGGGATTCAAAATGCACTCACTTATACCTTTGGATTTTTGATTTATTGAGTTTTCCAAATGTTAATACGATCATAATGGGAATACGATACAACATGGAATTATAAAATAAACCCATGGCAATTAAATATCCTCTTAATAGCATGTATATGAGACTCCAAAATTATGTCTAAATTTCATTGTAGCAGCTGAGACTTTTCATATGCATTTGAATGTACTGTCAGAAGCATAGATGATGATTTTTAATTGTCAGTACCTCTTAAACCAACATTATTCTGAATATTTGTCTTGATGTTTTTGGTTTATTTCATTGATTACACTGTAGCTAGGCAAATTGTTCAGTGCTTGATTATTCCAAGTTCAATGCTTGATTATTTCGCATTCAAATTTAATATTCAATTTTTTTAGTTGAGTCATGCCTTTAGGCACGGGTTATCCCTAGTATATATATAGAAAAGGTTAAGATCACAATTCAGTTTGAATGGTAGATTTCCCTTCAAATGCACCCAACTTTCTGCCCAAACTTGTAGACCAATTTTGACCAAGTTATAGGTAAATTTATGAAATTTTTATGAAATACACATTTGTTGATCTTGAAGTTTATTTTCTATTGACACATAAATCAACTCCATCGGATATTGACGTAAAATGTTATTGTCAAAATACTGAGGTAGTGTTAATTTATTTCCTACGAATTCTCTTCAAAACACGTTCAAGCCCTAGACTACCTCCAAACTTCTAATATACCCCATATAGCTTATCCCAATATTTATTGACCTTTTGAATTCTATGGAAAAATTATTTTGACCTAAAAAATTTTAAAAAATAACCTAGCGGCCCTTCTCAAGGTTAAAGTCCTCCAAAAATAAATTACACCTGAAAGTCGATACATGCAAAACTCAAACTTCACGATTATTCTTTCAACAATGATTTAAAGTTTCTACCATTATTTTAGCTATTTTAGCATAATCATGTAGATAATACTATTCATATTATTTATTTATAGTGAGGGATCTTGCAGTCAGTCTTTCAGATTGCTAGATATAGGTACACCTAACAAGAGTGGGGAGAGACTATAACTCTTCAAACATTGAATTATACTTTGTTTTCCACTCAAAGGCCTTACTTATGGTTTTGAAGAAGGGCATACACCTATCTCTAGCTTTGGAAATGAATCTATTGAATGCAACAACTCCCCCAATTAAGCATTGCACCTCTCTAATGCTTCAAGGTGGTTACATGTCGAGTACAACTCTAGTCTTATCTAGGTTAGCCTCAATTTATCTCTAAGTGACTAGGAATCCCTGAAATTTTCTAGATGACACTCCAAAGGTACACTTGATGTTATTCACCTTAATTTGGTACTTCCTCAGAGTCTCGAATACCTCATTCAAGTATGCAATATGATCCTTAGAGAGTTATTTTTTATCAACATATTATCAATGTAGACCTCCATAGTTTTTCCAATCTCCACCATTCTTTAAATCAAATGGCATTACTTGGTAATGGTAAAGGCCCTAATTTATAACAAATGACATCTTCTATTGGTCATCTTGATGCATGCGAATTTGGTTATATCTAGAGAATGTATCTGTGAAGCTTAGTAACTAGAAACCTATTGTAGCATCAAGTAACAAATTGATTCTAGGAAATAGGAAACAGTATTTTGGGTCAACTTTGTTGAGGTTGATGAAGTTAATGCATAGCCTCCTTTTTCCATTCTATTTTTTGACCAGCACCACATTGGTTAGCCATTATGTATAATGTACCTCTCTGATGAATTTAACATGAAGGATTTTATCCACCTCTTCATCTATGGCCTTAACTATTTCAAGGGTTAATACCCTATATGACATAGAGTGGGAGCGAGAGCAAGAACGGGAGTGTGAAAATGAAAATGAAAATTTTCAAAAAGAAGTTGAGAGCGAGAACATCACTTAGAGTGTCAAAAAATAAGAAATAAAATTATTTATAAATGTTAAAGAAATAAACAAAGTAGTAAGACTTTTGTGGGAAATGGGTTTCCCACATCGGCTGCTTAACAAAAGTGTTGAAGTGCAATAGTCTATAAGAGGGACGAATCCCACAGCAGCTACTTAACAAAAGTTTCAATGGGCAGACAACTATTAATAGGCAGTGTGCTTTGTTGGGTGGTTATTGGGCCTCAACATTTGGGCCTAGAATGTTGGAATAGTTTAAAATTTTGTTTAGGCTTTGGCCTAACTCATTAATGAATTTAAATTTTTTAGAAATTATGGGATTGACCCCAAAGATTTCTAGTATACAAATTTGAGATATGGAATTCGCGAATTCAACTTTTTGAATTTTTGATTTTGGCTCGAATCCGCGGATTGGCATTTTGAGCGCTAATTCACTAGGGAAAATTGACGAATTATGTGATCTAGTTAATACCCTCATATGTTGTCTAATATGTTTTCAATATAGATCAACATTTAGCTTATGTTCCATGACTTCTGGATCAATTCCTAGCATATCCTAGTGGATCGAAGCGAATGTATCAACATTATTATGTATGAACTTTAACCTGTCTTTAACATCTAGGGGGAGTTCAGATCCCAGGTATGTCACACAACTTGTTCCTCCTCTAAATGTACTAGGATCAGTTCTTCTATAGGGTGAGTTTTCTTGTCCATCGTGTGTTCTCTTGGCCCAAAACTTTCCACTTGATATGTTTCTTGTTATGAACTGCACTTTGTTGAAGCAACATAACATTCTCTGGCCAACAACTTGTTCTCCTCAGACTTCCCCTAGCCCATGCTTGGCGGGAAATCGTAGGTGAAGCTGATATGCAGGTAGTATGGCTTTCATAGAATTCAGGGTTGGTCAACACCCGAGAATAACATTGTAGGCAAATGGGTAGTCCAAAACCAAGAAATCCACTATGTGAGTGATTTTGGGTTGGACTTTGTCCTATAGTTATGGGGATTGAGACTACCCCTAAAGTATATGCCCTCTAACCTAAAAATTCAATAAGAGATCTTTTTTGTTTCAATTTTTGTTTCCCTATGTTTAGTTGATTGAAAGTATTGCCAAAGATTATGTATGTCATCTTTTAATTGTCTATCAAGACCTTTTGAACAAGGTGATTTGATTCTATTACCGCTATAACCAGGGGTCATCATGGGGAAAATGAATTTCCTTGAGATCCTCATCCAAAAAAGTGATGGCCTGACCTATCTTGAGTATTTTCTACCTATACACAAAGTTGACTTCTACTAGCCCCAAGTAAGCACAACCTTAACGTGTGTAAGCTTGGTAAGCAGAGTTTAACTCTCCACCAGCTGCAAATCCTCCTAAGATCACATTTATCTCTCCTAGGGGTTGTTGATACTCCCAATCTCCAAGAACCTGGTTTCTTAGGAATGAAGCTATGTCTTCCCTCCTATTCCTAACAACAAACCTTTCCAACTAGCCTATCTTGATTAGGTCTTCTATTTGATCCTTCAAGATGAAACAATCATTTATGTTGTGTCCATGATCTCAATGGAAATAAAAGTAATTATCTATTGCTCTTTGACCATTTAAGAATTTTATCACTCCGTACTTGGCAAAGGATTTGCTCAACCATAGCATTCAACGGGGTGTTTCTCTGGATTTTCCTAGTTGAAATTGAGGTCCCAACCTTTCTGTAGCTGGTACTTTATTAGCTCGACCTTTCTTTGAAGCACTAGCCTTGTTTGATTTGTCAACTTGATCTTTCATCTTCTTTTTCATGGGGCAGTTCTCCCCATTTTTTTTTGGCATTCAATGCATCCTATGCATTCATATGGCCTTCAACTATTGATAAGAATACTTATGGGGGGAGATTTTGACAACAAGAACAAGAATTTTGAAGCCTAGAGGCCCCCTATAAAGGCCATCAGAGCTAACTTATCATCTACATTTTCCATCTGCAAAGATTCTTTGGTAAAACATGCCACATAGTTGTGAAATGAATCCCTATTTCCCTTGCTTGAGATTCAGCAGGTAGGTTTCCTATTTCGTCAATGGATCCTAAAGGGAGTATATTGAACCATAAGCGAGCAGCTCCTTTTAGTGTCATAGGGAATACTCAACAAAAGATCTAATCCAACACATTATAGAGGAGCATGAGAGATTTGTAGTTCTCTAAATGGTCCAATGGATCTTTTTCCATAAAAATTGTCTATTGTAGACAATTTGAATTTGGCAAGCAAAGGATAAAACATGACATCGTGAGAAAATGAAGACTTCATTCCTTGGACCAGAGTCTCTACTATTTCAGGGACTCTTGCTCGTCGGACCTCTTGTCACCTAAAAAAGAAGTCAGAGAAGGTTGATCAAGGACACCATCATTCAAGGTTTTACATAGGCTAAATAGAGGATCCCATAATTTAAGGGGTTATGCGCTAATTACTAATTTAGTGGAGAACAGACTGGAGAATGAGCTGGAGCATTTCCTTAAGTGATCTCTGTTCAATGAGCTAGAGGATCCTTGTGTGTTTTTTGTTAAAAAACACCCTCCCGCAAGCTTATGTTGGATGGACATACCTGAAGCTTGTCCTTGAGTTGAGAAAATCATGTAGCAATGTGGCCCGTGGTGAAGGTATAAGCTACTTGATCAAGTGATGAGATGAATTTAATAGTAATTTCTTGATTAACAACTTTGTTGCGAAAGAAATTATATCCTACCTCGATATGCTTGGTGCAACCATGAAACACAAGGTTGGAAGCCAAGGCTAAAGCATTAGCATTGCCAAACCAAAGTACTAGTGGAGAAGGTAAACTAACTCTCAATTCTTTTAGAATTATACGAAACCATTATAGTTCAACTATTGTTGTGGCCATGGCACGATATTCAACTTCGGTGCTAGATCGAGGGACCACTACCTCTTTCTTAGCACCTTGGGACACAAGGCACGAGCCAAGAAATATACCAAAACCAGTAGTAGACCGATGGTCATCGGGGTTCCCTACCCAATCAGCATCACAATATGCATGAAAAGATATAGGTCCTGAGGTACAGAAGAGGCCATAATCAACTGTGCCTTTAAGATACTTAAGGACCCGTTTGGTAGATGTCCAATGAGTTGATGTAGGTGATTGCATATTTTGGCAAAGTTGGTTAACATAATAAGCTATGTCAGTCCAGGTCATACTGCACTATTGAAGAGCACCCACCACATGTCTATATTCCGTAGGATCAGGGAACAATTCACCATAAAAGTTAGAAAGTTTGGTGTCAAAAATACAAGGAGCTACGTATATGGTTTTGCACCATCCATGTTCACCCTTTTTAGAGCTCCAAAATATAATTTGATTGACAGAGGTGGAGTCCTTGCAGAGTTTGTGTAGCATGCACACCAATAAAATAGTCAATAGGGCCAAGGTCTTTAAAAGGAAAAACCTTTTGCAACTAGCGAATGAGAGACATGATAGCCTAGGCATTTTTACTAGTGACAAGAATGTCATCCACATATATATGAGGAGAAAGATGTGCACAACATCTATATGGAAAGAAAATAACGACGAAACCACCAAAGAGGCTGTGAAACCAAGGTCCATTAAGACATTAGGAAGGCGATGAAACCATGCCCGTGGGGCCTGTTTGAGACCATAAATCACCTTATTTAACTTACATACATAATCAGCATAAGTGGGGTTGACAAAATCTTGAGGTTGTTCCATGAATACTTCTTCATCAAGTGTGCCTGTAGACAGGCATTAGAGACATCAAATTGTTGTATGACCCACTGGAATTGAGTGGTAATAGCCAGCATTGTACATATAGTGGAGGATTTGATTACTGGACTAAAAATTTCAATATTAGTCAACAACACTTTTCTATGGAACCCTTTACAACTAACCTTGCCTTGAAATAATCAATGGAACCATCCAATTTTTGTTTGATTTTATAAACCCACTTAATGTAAATGATGTTGCACCGCAAGGGACGACCACAGAGTGTCCAAGTTTCATTATTTATGAGGGCAATATATTCTTGGTCCATAGCATCCTACCATCAAGAAACTACAGCTACCATGGAGTAGGAGGAAGGCTCCACCAATTGAAGAATAAATGAAAAGGCTTTAATGGGATGTTGAGTTAAGTACAAAAGTGTATACTCGAGGAATGTTTTGGGTGAAAGAGTTCCAGTACAAGAACAGGTGGTCATAGGATGGCAAGGAGCAGCCAGAGGGTTTTCTAGTTGAGGAGGGTCAGGTTCACTAGAGGTAGTGTGGGCTGTTTTGGGTGTATTCAAAGTTGAAGGAGGAAGAGGCAAGGTTGAGATTCCTACTAGTAACACACAGAGATGAGAAGTGTGTATAGGACTAGTTGGTTCAGATTGAGGAAAAATGGAAACATTAGGATCAAAAATTGATGGAAAAGAATTGAGAGGTGGAAAACTTACCTCTATGGCAGGATGAGTCAAACCATCTGAGATCCAGACTGAGATGCAAAGTAATTGCTCAGAGAAGAGCAGACTTGTCTGGATGTGTTCAAACCATAAAAGATCGAGAGGACTTTCTTGAAAAGGGTGGCATTAATCCAACTCAAGAGGTACTGGTCTTTCTTTGTCTAAATGATAAATTCTACATTTAGATTTTTTGTACCAGTGAGATGTTATGGTGGGCAGGATTCAAAACCATCCACAATGCCCAAAAATTTGTTCCTTCAAAGGACTGGGAGGAACTCAGATAGCCAAAATAGGTAATTTGATCCATCAAGTTTGATGGAGATGAGTTTTATCATGTTTGGAAAAGTGAAGGTAGTGGCAGATGTNAGTCAACAACACTTTTCTATGGAACCCTTTACAACTAACCTTGCCTTGAAATAATCAATGGAACCATCCAATTTTTGTTTGATTTTATAAACCCACTTAATGTAAATGATGTTGCACCGCAAGGGACGACCACAGAGTGTCCAAGTTTCATTATTTATGAGGGCAATATATTCTTGGTCCATAGCATCCTACCATCAAGAAACTACAGCTACCATGGAGTAGGAGGAAGGCTCCACCAATTGAAGAATAAATGAAAAGGCTTTAATGGGATGTTGAGTTAAGTACAAAAGTGTATACTCGAGGAATGTTTTGGGTGAAAGAGTTCCAGTACAAGAACAGGTGGTCATAGGATGGCAAGGAGCAGCCAGAGGGTTTTCTAGTTGAGGAGGGTCAGGTTCACTAGAGGTAGTGTGGGCTGTTTTGGGTGTATTCAAAGTTGAAGGAGGAAGAGGCAAGGTTGAGATTCCTACTAGTAACACACAGAGATGAGAAGTGTGTATAGGACTAGTTGGTTCAGATTGAGGAAAAATGGAAACATTAGGATCAAAAATTGATGGAAAAGAATTGAGAGGTGGAAAACTTACCTCTATGGCAGGATGAGTCAAACCATCTGAGATCCAGACTGAGATGCAAAGTAATTGCTCAGAGAAGAGCAGACTTGTCTGGATGTGTTCAAACCATAAAAGATCGAGAGGACTTTCTTGAAAAGGGTGGCATTAATCCAACTCAAGAGGTACTGGTCTTTCTTTGTCTAAATGATAAATTCTACATTTAGATTTTTTGTACCAGTGAGATGTTATGGTGGGCAGGATTCAAAACCATCCACAATGCCCAAAAATTTGTTCCTTCAAAGGACTGGGAGGAACTCAGATAGCCAAAATAGGTAATTTGATCCATCAAGTTTGATGGAGATGAGTTTTATCATGTTTGGAAAAGTGAAGGTAGTGGCAGATGTTGTAAACCCCCATATGTTTATATAAATATAACGATAAAATTGTTTAGTAATTCTAATATATGTAATGACGTAAGAATGAACTACATAGACTATAACAGTAGAAATAAATATTTGGGAGACAAATTGATTATTAAGTTTAAGTTTCAAAGGTGTTTAAACTTGGAAGGGGTTGTAGGTGAGTTTCTAAATACTTTTAGGTCAAAATAAGATGTCCATTGAACCCAGAAGATTGAGAAACATTGGGATAGGTAACATGGGGTGTAATAAAGTTAGGAAGTATCCCGGAATCAAGACACATTCTAGAAAGAATTTGGGTAGGAAGAAATTAGACACTGCCTTAGTATTTGGACCATAACATTTTATTCTAATGTCCATTTGAGTTGAAATGTTTACAGTAGATACTAGACTTCCAGAGCTACAAAAGTGTATTTCATGAAAAGTTTCCAAATCAACCTCTAAATAGGCCAAAACTGCACTGGAAGTTTTAGCAGAAATAGGAAGTATGTTCGAACGTGAAAGTACATTTGAACGACCTACGTTCAAACGTGAAATGATGTTCAAACGACAATGCATTCTAGTACTTTTTGTCTGATGGAAAAATTAAAGTACTAGGAGCTATGGACATTTGAATGCCAATGACATTTGAATGTCAGTTACGAATTCTGACTCTCAGAATCACGCACAAGACTCCATTTCTTCCACTATAAATACTTAAGGACACCTCCCTAAGCCCCATTTCAACATTTCTAACCTTAAAAAAGCTAACAGAGGAATAAAGAAAGGGAAAACAAAAGATTAAAGGGTTGATTCAAGTTTGGGAAAGATCAAATCTCAAGTTCTTCAAGAACACTAAGGAAGAAGAAGGTAGGGGTTCTTCCTATTCTCTTACCTTGAGGCTAGGGTTTACTTATATGTATTATTTTGACTCTAAATCTTATTTATTTGTTAGTAAATCATTGATTCTTGATATTCTTGCAAACACTATCATGTTTTAAACAAATATATAGTAGGATAACCATTAAATCTCTTCTTCTTGACTTAAAACTCTAGTTTTCAAGAGAAATGAATTTTTCTCTTAATTTTTCCTTTGTTCTTGATTTCAAAACTTTAGTGTTTTATATTGAACCAAAAAATGGTATTTATGATGATCTCTTGCATATTTTCTTAAATTGTTCTATTGGGATACAACTTGTGAAATTTGGAGATTTTTGAATGTATTTGTGATTGGAGAAATTGATTGGATATTGTATCTCTTGTGGATGTTTGGATGACCATGGGTGGCCGTTGACCAGATATCATAGAGTGGGTTAGATTCATTTCTTACTCCGTTTGGGTTCGAAGGTTCCCTATCACTCGTAGTGGGGTTAGTGCTTTGCAAGGACCAAACCACTATTCGCTCACTGTTATCAAGACTGAGGGTTAGTATACTATTCCTGGGTTGGATTCATCACTGCCATGAGTTGGTATATGCCTTTCCTAAATGTTGAATATCCTTGCGAGGATTTGGGAGTGTGTGTGTGGACTAGGATATTCTCGATGTGTTTATTCATGCGAATCATGCATCATACCTGAGATACGAATACAAGTTATGGGTTTGTGGTTTATTGTACCAGAAATAATTTTTTACAAGAGCTTGTGGAAGTATGAGATTCTACAAGAACTTGTGGGAAATGGTTTATGGTTGGAAATGATTTGTTATTTGTAATTTGTAATTTGGCGTTATTACTTCATTTAATGTATTGCTATTGTGTAAACTTGAGATCTCCTGAAATGTCCCTGTTTTCTTTCAAAATTGATATATAATAATTGCGAAATGAGACCAACTGGTTTTACATGTTTTCTAAATCTTGTTCGAGTTTGGGAGGATTTTCCTATAGAGCTTAGTGCTCACCCCTTACAAATATCATACTTTTCAGATTATAGCTTAGTGGAAGAACTCGGAGTCGATGAACAGGTATCTTGGGAAGCTCAAGTGGATGGGCATGTGGATTCGGAGGGGGGATATCTAGGATTGATATTTCTATGTCCTAGACTAGGAAATTCCTTTTGAGATAATGTTCATGTTAATCTTTTGTTATTCTGCTGAAAAGTTACGTTTAATTCTTTTGGATGTAATTGTCATAGTTTGGCATATTATTTTGATATTATGGCCATGGTTTGGCATATTCCTTTGGGATGATGTAGTAGATATTGTATAGGATGAATGAAAATTCTCTTTATTGATGGATTTTATTAGTTACTCTCATGATATAAATGGTTTTAAAAAGTAATTCCGTCCAGGGAGGATTTTGGGGTGTTACAGATGTGGTAGAAATATTGGAGTTACTGGAATTGGTGTTGGAGGAATTGGAGCTATGTTCGGCCAGGGATGTACTGGCATTAGCAAGCCTACTCTAATACCAAAAAAGAAGATAGCATATTTCCTTAATTTAGAGCAATCTACAATTATAATTTATCTACTCAGCAAGCTGAATTATATATAGGAAGTTTGATCAAGGATCTCATCATTCAAGGGATTACATAGGCTAAATAGAGGATCCCATAATTTAAGGGGTTATGCACTAATTGTTGATTCAGTGGGGAATATATTAGAGAATGAGTTGGAGGATTTCCTTGAGTGATTTTTGCTCAATGAGATGGATGATCTTTGTGTGATCTCTGCTTTAACACTCATTTGTTTCCCCCTGACTCTATTATTGGTGTATGGAATTATCTTCCCTCTGGGAGTGGACTTTAGTCTCCCTTATCAATTGGATGGGAGGATAAGATTCCTCATGGGAGTAAACTCTTAACAACCTTATCAATACTCTAACCAAATGGTACAAAAATCATCTAAAAAAATGTCACATTCTCCACACGGCCCCCAATGTACGACAACTCAACCAACACACTCCCTAATACCAAACAACACCATTAATCCTCACACACATCTCTCTCCGCTACATATCTCTTATTTTCTCTCAGTTCAAATATAAATATTGTATAATTAATATTCAATTTTTAGTATTGAAGAGTATTTTTAGACACAAGTTATTGCTAATATGTTTACAAAAGGTATGCCATTGCTATTTATCTCGCACAAAACTTGTGATGGCCCAAACCTGGGGGTCATTTCTTAACCCGTTGATCACTTATCAACTTGTAGATATACCCGTGAGTACCGTATAACTCGATACCACGTTGTTACACCCTATTCGCCAGGATCATAACCAAAAAGGGATTTGGACAGAGTCTCCTATGTACATGAGCTCTACTCAATGCGTAACATGTGCATACAATAATCACACGACCATTCCAAAGTCCACATCCCAAAATATATAGACTTAAAATTTAATCATTTACATCATCCCAATAAAAGATTTCAAGATGTGGAGGCCTGACAATGTTACAATTAAAATTTCAGTTTTTACGAAGCAATACCAGTACCTTGGATAAGTGGTACTTTTACCTGAGCCTTCTGTTTGCTAGATACAGGTACCTATAAGCATTGGTACCAGTTCCTAGGCACACTGTCTGTGGGGTACCGGTACTTTTAAGTATAAATACCGATACATGAGCCCACTATCCATCAGGATACCGATACCTATGAGTCTAGGTACCGGTACCTGAGCTCTCGGGATGCCAGGTATTTGTGAGGTACCGGTACCTAGAGCCTAGATTTTCTCAATTTTCTCAAAAACTCAAATTTTCACCCAATAACTCATTCAACACCCATTCCATTCATTTGTTTTACAAAAGAATAATATCCCATTACATGCCTTAGTCAAAATACAATTTTTTGAACAAGCTTAATACAAAGAAAAAATAACATGTACATGAAATTACAACATGTAATCTAAGAGCCACAAATTGGCTTTTTCTTCAACACAGGCCCAAGTGAGAGTCATCCATCAAAGCTTGTCCTAAAGCTGAAGGAAGTGGTGAGAACGGAGGTGCTCAAGATCTTAGATGCAAGGATAATTTTTCCCATCTCTGATAGCAAATGGGTTAGTCTAACCCAAGTTGTACCCAAAAAGTTTGGGGTCATAGTGGTTAAAAATGATGTCAATGAACTAGTACCAACTTGAGTCATCATAGGATGGTGAATGTGCATAGACTATCGAAAGCTCAATTTGGTGACTAAAAAAGACCATTTTCCTCTTCCATTTCTTGACCAAGTCCTAGAGAGAATTGCCAGCCATGAATTTTACTGTTTCCTGGATGGATATTTCGAGTACAATCAAATTGAGATAGCACTAGATGATTAGGAGAAAACAACGTTCACATGCCCTTTTGGCACTGATGAGTGGGTTTTATACCTACGAATTGAATATTTTCAGCTTGATGAAATTGTAAGTTTCAAGTATTTATATTCCTTTTTATTTGTTTTGTGTGTTTTAATGTTATTTTGTATGAATCATCATTTGAAAGGAAACAAGGTGATTTGGAAGGAAACAAGGTCAATTGGGAGCCTAAGTGTTGGATTTTTGAAGACTAAGCAACAAGGGCAACTCTAGGCTTAAAAGGGGATCAGCCCAGCTGCGCTAGGACCAGCACCTAGGTGCTTGAAGGGCAAAAAGTTAGTGCCCTTGCGCTGGTTTTAAGCGCCTAGGATCCTATTTTAATGTGGACAAGAATTCTGACTTGTTTTTGACCCGAAATTGAACTCTAATGCTACATATATGCTAGCGTTTGAGTTGGAAAGAAGATAAATTGATATTGGGGGATGCTAAGAGGGATTGAACGAGGATTGATAGAAAAATTGAAGCCAAGAATCGAAGGAAGCGACAAGAAGAAAATTAGAACCGAAGGCTAGAGAGAAATTGAGGATTGCAACTAAGTTTTCATTCTTTTCTCTCACTTTTACTTCTTGATTTCTAAGATGTTGTTTAATTTGAGAATATTGTTTTTCAATTACGTTATGAACTAAATTTTTATTAAGATTGCAATGGAACCTGATGTTTAGTTAAATTGATCTACTCTCAATTCTAGTTCTATTGATCATATATGAGTTGTTTGTCATATTTTGTGCTTAATATATGATTGTGTGGTTAGTAATTAATTTGATTCCCTAGATGAAATTGGGAGATGAATTCTAGGTTTAGATCTGAATATTATAACATGCGTCTAGTTAATTCTTCTTCGGATTGAATAGCTGGGTTTGTGTATAGGATAGGAATATACTTATATGTCATGTATAACTTTTATGAGAGTTTAAACTTAATGAATTTATTCCAACTTATTTTACATAGGAATATAGTAATTTAATTGGGAGAGATATTTTTATCTAACTATCGAAAGAGGTTTGATAAATAATTTTGAGTTCTCAGTTAACAACTTATTTTGATTAATTAACTGGAAAGAGAGTTAGAAAGATTTATATGAAGCATTAGGGAAAGTTGTAATCTTAAGTTCTTTTATCTAGTAAATTCAATTCTTGATTATTAAGTTTAGATTTAGTTTTAAATTGCTCATTTCATAGTTCAATTACAATTGTTTAAATAAAATTGAATTGATACAAAGTTAGTGCTTGGACATTATTAGTAATAAATCTCCGTGGGAACGATACTCTACTTATCACTTTATTACTTGTTGATTGTGAATACTTGCACATAAATTGTCAATATCAAATTCAGACAAGAAGTTTTTGGCGTTGTTGCCGGGGATTTATTCTAGTAATTATTTTCAAACAATTTGATCTTAGTTTAAACTTATTTACTTTTCTGTTCTAATTGTTTTTGCAAGCACTCTTGAATTTTGTATCCAAACATGATCTACAGGTCAAGAGCTACTACTGTACGAAGACGAAATTGAAAGAAGGCTCTGAAACTTGTTAAAATAGTGTCAAGAAGTAAATAATCAAGAAAATATGGTTAAAGAATAACAGAAATCGCTAAGGGATTATGCTATGTCGCTTGTTATAATAATACAATCAAGCATTCAATAACCCACAATTCAAGCAAACAGTTTTGAGATCAAGCCGGGTACCATCCAAATAATTTAGAATTCAGTGCAGTTTGGGGGTTTGCCTAACGATGACCCAAACGATCATTTGTTGAGTTTTCTGGAGATTTGTGACACGCTCAAATACAACGGGATTTTTGAAGATGTGATTAGAATCTAACTTTTTTCCTTTCACACTTCATAACAAGGCAAAGAGTTGGTTGCATTCATTTTCGCGAGGTTCTATTACCACATGGACAAATTTAGCTCAAAAATTCTTAGCTAAATGTTTTCCTCTAGCTAAAACTACAAGGATAAGAAACGACATCACTTCATTCGCACAACATGATTCTGAGACTTTATATGAAGCTTAGGAGAGATTCAAGGATTTACTCCAAAAATGCCCTCACCATGGTATTCCTAAGTGGTTGCAAGTTCAAACGTTCTACAACGGGTTGTTTACTGCTACTCGGACTAGTATCGATGCAGCTGCAAGTGGGGCATTGATGGAAAACATTTTTGATGAAGCTTATAAGTTATTGGAAACAATGGCTGCCAACAATTATCAGTGGCCCTCTACAAGGATCAATTAGCAAAAGGTAGCTAGGATTTATGAAGTTGATGCGGTTACTGCATTGGCTGCACAGGTTGCTACATTGACAAATAAGATTGATGCTTTAGGGGTGCAGCCTATTTAGAGTGTGACAGTTGTTTATGAATTGTGTGTAGAGAACCATCCGAGCAATCAATGTGCAATTAGTTTAGAGTCGGTACAATACGTTGGTAACTTTAACAGACAGCAACATGGCAATAATTTCAACAATTATAACCCTAGTTGGAGGACTCATTCGAACTTGTCTTGGAATAATAATCAAGCCCAAACTTCTACTCAAATACAATCATACCCACCAGGCTTTCAGAATCAAGCTCCACCACAACTGAAAAAGAAGTTAAATTTGGAGGAGCTGCTTTCTAGGTACATATCATAAAATGTGACAAGGATGAACAATATAGAAGTATCAATTCGAAACCTAGAAAACCAAACGGGTCAGCTCGCTAATGCCATTAACAACTGACCTCAAGGCACTCTACGCAATGATACGGAGATCAATCCTAAGAGGGAAGGTAAGGAGCACTGCAATGCTATTACGTTATGAAGTAGAAAAGAGTTACCTGAGGTTGTTGGTGGAACTCCAAAACAATCACATAGAGATGATACTGAGGGTAAAAAAATAAAAGATAGCAAGAATGTGGAACATGAAAGGAAAAAAGATCCAGTTGCATGTTCTAATGGAGGTAAGCAGGGTCCTATTATGCCACTTGTGTCGTTTCCACAACATTTACAGAAACAGAAGTGGGATAAACAGTTTTGTAAATTCATGGAAGTGTTTAAGAAGCTCCAAATAAATATCACTTTCGCAGAAAGTGGAAAAAATGCCAAACTATGTGAAATTTTTAAAGAAAATTTTGTCAAAAAAGAGAAAACTAGGCGATTTTGAGACACTGGCACTTACGGAGGAGTGCAGTGCCATTCTTCAAAAGAAGCTACCACCAAAACTCAAAGATCTAGGTAGCTTTATAATTCTATGCACAATAGGCAGCCAATTTTTCGAGAAAGCATTTTGTGACTTGGGAGCTAGTATTAACTTAATGTCGATCTCAATTTATCAGCAATTAGGTTTGTATGAAGCAAAGCCTACTAATGTTACATTGCAGCTTGCAGATAGATCACTCACTTATCCAAGAGGCACAGTTGAGGATATTCTAGTTAAAGTGGATAAGTTCATCTTTCTAACTGATTTTATAGTCTTAGATTGTGAGGAAGATAGAGAAATACCTATTATTCTTGGGCGACCATTCTTAGCAACGGGGAGAACACTTATCGATGAACAGAAAGGTGAGCTAACTATGCGAGTCCAAGATCAAGAGGTGACATTTAATGTATTTTCAGCTATGAAATTTCCAAAAGAAGCAGAAGAATATTTTCGGGTTGATTTAGTTGAAAAGACAGTGAATGGGGTATTCGTAGGAAGTTGTATTTTAGATCCTCTTGAGAACACCAAGCTATATAAAGATAAGGTGTTCCTACATGGAGCAGTCGAAGTTGAGGAAGCTAACTTGAAGAGAACTTTCACGGTGAAAGGGTAGAGACTTAAGCACTATTGGGGTGGCGACTTTGATCCTGAAAAGACCTCATTTACCCTTGCTGACCCGGGATGAAACAGGAAGTAGTTAGGCTGAAGACTATAAAACAAGCACTATTTGGGAGGCAACCCAAAATTTTAGTTTTTAATTTTTATTCTTATTGCATGTTTATGTCAATTTAGTTTTTTTTGTTAGGAGTAATCATGATATTAGAAAGTTATTGTAGTTTAATTAGTGTGTCAATTGCCTGCAGGTACTGAGGATCAAAGCCAAAACCAGAAGCCTAGCGCCCCAGTGCTATAGACCAGTGCCTAGGCGCCTGCTTGCCTCTCTTGGTGCAGTCCACAACAGAATTTCAGCACCTAGGCGCTTCCTCTATGCCTCCACAGCGCAGCTGCCCTTGCTCCTGAGAAAATCAGCATTAAAACCCGTACATTAGTGCCACTTTCATGGACAAAGAGCTCACCACATCAACTCCTACTCTTCCAAATTTTCAAACCTCTACAAATCTATTTACCCCAACTCATCTTCACCCATATTCCATTGAATAACCTTGGATTTCCCGATTTCCTTTACTCAACAATCTTGCAACTTAAGTGGCATCAATGAGTATCAACTAGCACCAAGGATTTCTCCATTCTCTATGGGTAAAGATTAAGCTTTGCAACATAAGTTTCCTAGTCCACCTATGTTTCCCGAATACACTTCTAACTCGGTGGATGATGAGGACGCTGACGATGATGCCAGCAAGCGAAGTCTCGGGGAAGTCCTCTATCTTAATTTTTCCTACTTTATACATTGAGGGCAATGTTTATTTTAAGTTTGGGGGTGTTTTCTTGTTTGCATTTTCATTATTAGGTATGCATTTAGATAGTATGTTTTGCACTTTAAATAACATGTTTTAGTAAGACTTGAGCAATAGGTTGATTGAATTTGATTATGGCCAATGATGAATGAGATTAATTGTAAATTCAATGGAAATTTATGAACTTGTTGAGTCTGTAGTTTGACATACTAGTTGATTTTATACTGTTTGTGATCCTTTAATTCATGAGCTAATATCCATCTGTTTGGTTAGTTATTATTTAGATAATTTATTTGGTTAAATGCTTGTGGGAGATATCATTGAAAATTTAGAGAGCTTGTTTAAGCATCATTCAAAGCGAATTGAGGTATTCATATAAGTTTGGGGGAAATATTGGTTAAAAAAAATAGTATAAAAAAAAGAGTTTTTGAAAAATTATTTTGATTTGATCCATCATGAGTTAGAAGAAAAAAATTAGGAAAACAAGAAACAAGAAAGGGGCATGTGGTGAGTAAAGATGGAGCTTAAACTGCACTCACTCATAAACACATGTTGAGAACGAGATGAAGCGTAAAACGCACTCGTTCAAGAAAAGGCAAGATAGAGCGTAAAACACACTCGCTCAATAGGAGGTGAGATGGAGCATAAAATGCACTCACCTAATGAATGAAAAAGAAGAAAAAAAAATAGAGAGAGATGAAAAGATCTTTGTACCTTCTAGTTATATGTTTTGCCTTAATTAGCAGAGGTTGATGTGAAACGTAAGTTCATAGAGTCGATATTGAGTATCTCCTATAAAGCATTCGATTACGTAAACGTATCCTAGTGATGACTAGTTTGACAGTTTGAATATGTTCATGTATTTAAAGGGTCATGAGCAGAGATAAAATTAAGGAGTATGTTAAATGGATAGACTTTGCACTGTTTTGAAGTTTCTCATGTATTATTATTTGTAGTAACTTTTGGGGCCATTATTCAGATTCATATTGATCCATTGTTTGAGTAGTTGGTTTTTATTCTAAGTATTTTGCTTGAGGACAAGCAAAGATTTAAGTTTGGGGGTATTTGATGAGTGGGTTTTATACCTAAGAATTGAGTATTTTCGACTTGATAAAATTGCAAATTTCAAGTATTTATGTTACTTTTTATTTGTTTTGTGTGTTTTAATGTTATTTTGTATGAATCATCATTTGGAAGGAAACAAAGTGATTTGGAAGGAAACAATGTCAATTGGGAGCCTAAGTGTTGGATTTTTGAAGACTAAGCAACAAGGGCAGCTCTAGGCTTAAAAGGGGATCAGCCCAGTTGCGCTAGGACCAGGGCCTAGGCGCTTGAAGGGTAGAAAGTCAGTGCCCCTACATCGGTGTTAAGCGCCTAGGCGCCTGTTTTAATGTGGACGTTAATTCTGACTTGTTTTGGACCCGAAATTGAACTCTAATACTACATATATGCTAAGGTTTGAGTTGGAAAGGAGATATACTAATTTTGGGGGCTGCTAAGAGGGATTGACCAAGGATTGAATAGAAAAATTGAAGGCAAGAATCAAAGGAAGCGACGCGAAGAAAATTGGAACCGAAGGCTAGAGAGAGATTGAAGATTGCAACTAAATTTTCATTCTTTTCTCTCACTTTTACTTCTTGATTTTCTGAGATCTTGTTTAATTTGAGAATGATGTTTTTCAATTTCATTATGAACTAAATTTTTATTAAGATTGCAACGTTACCTGATGTTTAGTTAAATTGATCTACTCTCGTTTCTAGTTCTATTTATCATATATGAGTTGTTTGTCATATTTTGTGCTTAATATATGATTGTGTGGCCAGCAATTAATTTGATTCCCTAGATGAAATTGGGAGATAAATTCTAAGTTTAGATCTGAATATGATGACATGCCTCTGGTTAATTCTTTTTTGGATTGAATAGTTGGGTTTGTTTATAGGATATGAATATACCTATATGTCTTGTGTAACTTTTATGAGAGTTTAAATTTAATGAATCTATTCCAAATTATTTTGCATAGGAATATAGTAATTTAATTGGGAGAGATATTTTTATCAACGTGAAAAAGTTGTAATCTTAAGTTCTTTTATCTGGTAAATTCAATCCTTGGTTATTAAGTTTAGATTTAGTTTTAAATTAGTCATTTCATAGTTCAATTAAAATTGTTTAAATAAAATTGAATTGATAGAAAGTTAGTAATTAGACATTATTAGTAATAAATCTCCATGAGAATGATACTCTACTTATCACTTTATTACTAGTTGATCGTGTATACTTGCGCTTAAATTGTCAATATCAAATTCGGACTATAGGCACCTTTGCATTCGGAAGCATGTCATTTGGACTTTGTAACGCTCTTGCAACATTCCAAAGGTGAATGATGAGCTTTGTTAGTGACATGGTTGAGAAATTTTTGGAAGTGTTCATGGATGACTTCTCTGTATATGGTGACTTGTTCGATTTATGTCTGGCCAACCTAGAGAAGGTATTGATAAAATGTAAGGAAGCCAATCGAGTACTCAATTAGGAGAAGTGTCATTTCCTGGTAACACAAGGCATTGTCTTAGGTCACATTGTGTCGTCTGAGAGCATGAAAGTTGACAAGGAAAAAAATAGATCTGATTGGAAATTTGTCCGCTCCCAAGACTGTAAAGGATGTCTGATCATGTCTAGGACATGCAGGGTTTTACAAGAGATTCGTAAAAGACATCAGTATCATAGCTAAACACATGTGTCATCTCCTAAGTCAGGACATAATTTTGGTGTGAAGTGAAGCATTCCAGAAAGCTTTTGACAAGCTTAAAGGTATGTTAATTTCTGCCCCCAATAATGCAACTCCCTGACTAGACTCTGCCATTTGAACTAATGTGTGATGCAAGTGATTATGTTGTAGGTGTTGTGTTGGGACAAAGAAAAGATAAGAAACCACATGTGATTTACTATGCAAGCAAAACTTTGAATGATGCTCAAATGAATTATTCAATGATTGAAAAAGAATTTCTCGCTGTAGTTTTTGCTTTGAAAAAATTTTGTTCTTATCTTGTTGGTTCTTTTGTTACTGTGTTCACTAACCATGCAGCGTTAAAATTTTTGCTTACAAAAAAAAGATGTCAAGCCAAGGCTCTTAAGATGGATACTCTTACTCCAAGAGTTTGATCAGATCATTAAGGACAAGAAAGGTGTTGAGAACGCAGTGGCAGATCATCTGTCTAGATTAACGAATGAGTTTCATGAGAATGGATTGTCAAACAATGAGAAATTCCCCAATGAACAACTGTTTGTGATTAATGAGACACCATGGTACGCTAATATTACTAACTTCCTTGCTATTGATATGCTCCCTCCATCCTTTACCAAGATGGACAAAAAGAAATTTTTGAGGGAGGTTCATAACTTCTTTTGGGAAGATCCCTACTTATTTAAATACTATAAGGATCAAATCATAAGACGTTGCATCCCCCGCTCAGGAGAGCAGACAGGTAATATCATTTTGTCATTCTGAAGCATGCGGTGGCCACTTTTCATCAAAGAAAATCGCTACGAAAATCTTGCACTATGAATTTTACTGGCCCACACTTTTCAAAGATGTCCATTCCTTTGTTTAACTTGCGATAGATGCCAATGGTTGGGAAGCATCTCAAAAAGAAACATGATGCCCTTAAATCCCATCCTTGTGATTGAAATTTTTTATTGTTGGGGCATCAATTTTATGGGACCGTTTCCCCCTTCCTTTGGCTATCTATACGTTTTGGTGGCCATAGACTATGTATCCAAATGTATTGAAGCAATTCCATGCCAGAATAATGATCACCAAATATTGGTCAAATTTTTAAAGGAAAACATTTTGTCCCTGTTTAGAATTCCAAAATCGATCATAAGTGATGAGGGTGCTCATTTTTGCAATCGTCCTTTCTAGAATTTGATGAAAAAATACTTGATTTTTTACAAAATTGGAACCCTTTATCATCCACAGACTAGTGAACAGGCTGAATTGGCCAATCGAAAGATCAAACTAATTTTAGAAAAAACAGTAAACCCAAACCGCAAAGATTGGTCTTCAAAACTAACTGATGCACTCTATGCATATCACACTGCTTTTAAAATAATTTTGGGCATGTCTCCTTTTCGATTATTCTATTGCAAGCCATGTCACCTACCTGTGGAATTGGAACATAGCGAATACTGGGCCATTAAAGCAATGAACTTTAACTTGGAGAAGGCTGGACTCTCAAGAAAACTGCAGATTAATGAATTTGAGGAATTGAGAAATGAGGCATATGACAATGTAAAAATCGCAAAGGAAATGATGAAAATCTTTTATGACAAAAATATAGTAAGGAAATCCTTTGCCCCTTCCCAAAAAGTCATGTTGTTTAATTCAATGCTCGGCCTCTTTCCTATTAAGTTGAGGTCAAGGTGGACTGGGCCTTACATCGTCAAAAGAGTATTTGAACATGGAGCAGTAGAATTGGAAAACCCATCAAACAGTAATATCTTCACTCCTAATGGTCAGTAGTTGAAACCATTTTTAAAGGATTTTGTTAAAAATGTGGAAATCATTCTTTTACTAGATCCAGAATATTCGTTCGAGATTCGCACCTACCGATAGAAAAAAGGGTCGGGTCAAGCAGAACCCAACCAAACGCGAACCACAAGAACGCCTTTATAAGGCCCTAACCCCCTTTTCCTCTTTTTCCACCCGCTGATGTCCCTTTTTCTTTCTTTTCTTCTTCTTCTTCTTCTTCTTCTTCTTCTTCTTAGCTGTTCATTATTCTCTACAACACGACCCAGCCCCAGCAGCCCCATGACCACATACTACACAGACACAATCCTATGTTTCATGTTTTGCATTTTGATTTTATATTTGTTTATGAGTGTTCTACTTCTCTTCGTATTCACAGATAAGGCAACCCAGATCTGCGTAAAGATGATTAATTTGTGTATTTTGCTTGTACGATTAGACAGATGAATAGATCTCTACCTATCAACCTCATCTCGAAGCTCCATATACCGGTAAATTCGAAATATTGGGGACAATGTTCAGTTTAGGTTGAGGGGTGAGAAATACAGTAGTGAAAACTAAAGTTCATATTTTGTGTTGTTAAAATTTTTTCTTTTTGTTTTTGTTGTTGTTATTGTTGCTTCTGATCATATTGTGTGCCTTGCCTCGTATCTTGTATAAATTGATGATCATGTCCGTCAGTCAACTTCAATCTTCTTTGTGACTGACAAACGTTAAAGAACCAAATAGTGAGTATCAATTATTTTGAAAGCATAGATGTCAAACTTTTTTGGTTTAGTTTGGGAGTTCTACGCACTTCTTCCATCTAATATGCATGTTGTGATCGTGAGAAAAGTAAGATTGGTAAGAAAAAAATGAGATCCGTGAAGTGTAAGCGAAACCCCTCAGTGGTAGAAGCACTTTTGCTAAACACCGTCGTGTCAAAAGACTTGGTGCCTATAAACAGTGTGGCAGAGTATTTCACGAGAAAAGATATAGTCGGTGTTTTGAACCAATTTTCGGTCATGCACTTGATCGATTAGACTGGATAGTGAATGAGCTGAGTAAGGATTACCCTGAGACGCCATGCTATTCCAGTACTTTGCTTAACCGGTTTGTGAGACAAGAAATTCAGAGAGTCACTAGTTATTCAAATGACAAAGAGACAAAGGAAGACTCAAATTAGATTACTATTTTTTCAAAAATATGGAAAATTGTGCTATGGGGATAAAAGCCAAGGGTCCGAATTTTTGTAAAAAGTGTAAAAATCTTTTTGTACAAATTCTTTTTGCTAAAATAAAAATATGAGCCAAGTAAGGAATGTCCCAGAATACCAACCAAAGCGTGGGTAGGCACTTATCCTAAGACGCCATGAATTTTTAGATCAAATTTTTGTGTATACCCTTCCTTTAATGTGTACATGAATTTGCATAAAAAAATTTGATTTTTACTTTGAAGTTCGAACGTCAGGTTATGTTCGAACGTCATCTACTTATAGTACTCAGCCTCTGATGAAGCCCCTGATGAGAAATCAAAAGTACTGAGAGCTCTCTACATTCGAACGTCATCCAACGTTAAAAAATTGGATGCTCACAATACTTTGGACTCTGATGAAAACACAAGAAGTATTGGGACCTCCAAGCGTTCGACCGCCAGGAGGACGTTTCAACCAAAAGCTCACGTTCAAACGTAAAATCCACGTTCGAACGAAAGTTTCTCACAGTACTTTTGTCTCTGACAGAACTTAAAAGTCTTGGGAGCTCATCACATTCAAACTTCACTCACGTTCGAACAATTTATTTAAAATCCTTCTACACCCTTTCAAATGTCATTAACATTCGAATGTCAACTCTCAGGCTATAAAAGCCTGGTTCGTCTTCCCAAGTTCAAAATACCCCAAAACTCCACAAAACCCCCAAACCCTAATATCAAAAATTGAGGAGAGAAAGGCTATAAAAGCCTGGTTCTCCATTTCTTCCTAAAATCAACCATCCTAAAGCCATTCCCACATCAAAAATCATCATTCTCTCAAGAAAATCAAGTCTTTCAAGCCCTTACACTCCCAAACCTGAAAAACCATGCCATCAAGAGTCAAGCTCCTTGCTAGGCACAAAACCACTAAGCCAAGAACCTAATATGGTGGAAGAAGTCATCGAGGAGAGAGAAGGGAGGCCTATTTCGCGAAGATATGATTGAACCCGCTTCCCTACCACGCTCAAAACAGGTAGGTACAAAAACTTTTACCGAAACCAAGCTGTAGTATGTGAGCAGGATGTGATTTTGAGTGACTTTGCGAAGTTGGGAATATTTGCAGATATGGAGAAGAGGGGTTGGGTTTTGTACTTACAAAACGGTGGAGATTGTTATAATTGACTTGTGGGGGAGTTTTGCTCCAACACAGAAATAGTCAATTGAGCTATCAAAAGCTATATGAGGGGGACTCACATCGACGTGTATGAAGATTACATATGGGAGATGAGGCAAGAAATACCTCGGGTACCCAAGCCTACCTACCCTCCAAGGAAGAACGTGGCAATGAACATTGTGGGGGCAAAGCTAACGAGGATGGCTACCTTTTCTTAGGCTGGGCGAAGATTTTTCAGACAAGGGGAATTGACTAATAAGTACAAAATGTTGAATTTGATTACGGTTTCAAACTTCACCCCAATCGGAGAAAAGAATGAGATCTTTCCCAAAATGGCCCATCTACTATACGCACTTAGGAAAGGCCACAGCATAGACCTCCCCTCCCTAATTTTGACAGAGATGAAGAGGGGATGTTATATGAAGAGAAACTAGCTCCCTTTTGGCACCTTGGTGACAGAGATGTGCAAGGACCACGAAATTAGGGTAAGGCCAGGAATGAAGATATAGAGGCCGATGGGACCACTTAACAAGGCTTCTTTCTGACAAAGCCAAGGTCATAGTGGTGCCTCGGCAGCTAGACATGAGGTGCCCCCTACCCGAGGAGTTAACGAGGTGCAAGATGTACTTGATGAAGAGGTGGATAGAGAGTTAGATGCTGAGAGAGCCCAAGAGCAGCTAGAGGAGGACCCAGCACCCGACGCTCACTTAAAGATATCATCCTTAGCATCGAAGCTAAGCAGGATGAGATTCTTTACCTTCTAAGGGGTGGAGCTGGTGGAGCTAGAGGAGAGTGAGAGAAATTTATGTTCTTAAGTTGAGAGTTTGTTTCTTCTTTTGTGGTTTGTTGTGGATATTTAAAAATTTTTGTGTGTTTTGTTACTTCTTTGGTTAGATGAATTGAATGCTTGGTGTTTGTGCTCAACTGTCATATTTGGTGAAATAAATGGTTCAGTTTATCACTTTTTATTTGTTTAAATGCATGTGTAAAATTAGCATTATATTGTTATGTGTTAATGAATGATAGAACAAATGTGGATTCTAAGAATATTTGTTAAAGTAACTAATCACATGATCAGTTTGACACCTAACTTAGCAATCTAGACTTAAACCCACATTTCTTGAAAAAGTGGTATTTTCTCTATACTCAATTATCAAATGTACATTGGTATTCGTTATTCTTAAGGTACATGATGATCAAACTCGAAAATGGAATCGATATATAACTGACATTTCTTGAAAAACCCGACATAACTAGTGGAGATAACAAAAGATATCATGATAAGTTTTGAGCCTTGCCTTGCTTTTGAGAGGAGATCAACACTTACTCAAGTAAGGTCTTTCACTTTCAAGTTTTGAATAATCTCATTAAACTTGCTTTGATTGATGCAACTAAAGCAATCTATTGATATATCCCACAAAGAATCTATTCATTCGACACATACATGAGCACATACTTGAGAAAGGATCATAGGCCATCTTTGATTTAATTTTGAACCTTAGCCATTTCTTTTACAAAATTATATCCCTAGTTAACCATGCTTGAGCCTTCAATGAATGATTTCTTTTTCAAGAAACCCATATGATAACTGAGCCACGGGAAAATATACTTGATATGTCTTGCTATCTAATTTTCTTACACCCTCTTATCTATCAATATGATACAGAAAAAGCAAGAGAAAGGAAACAGACGATAATGGCTACTGGTGAATAAATAAAAGAAAGCGGGAAAATACCCGAAAGTGAAAAAGGACCAGATAAACATAATATTGCCAAGAAAGTGAAAACTGAGAAAAATGAAAGAAAGAAATACCATTTCTAGGCAAAATGTCAAAAAGTGAGAAATAGGTCTGCTACACTACATTAAAAAAGGATAGCTTTTGAATACCATTGACATCGTTTCGTTAGCCACTGACCTCTGGCCATATTACAACCTATAAAAAGCCCTAGTTGATCTTAAGTCTGATGCATGTGTGTGTTGTCAACCAAAAGTTGGGGTATGTTAAATAGTATTTCTTTAATTGCATCGAAATTCTTCTATGAGATTATGCCAAAAACATGATTAGTCTACTTCCTAAAAGCTTCACTCCCATACTAATTGTGCATGTGATTTTTCGAATGGCCATCCTCTGATCACATGCACTTTGAGAAACAAGTCACTATTGTAAAATCTGGGTAAATTTAAACTTTTATGAAAAATGGTAAAATGATAATTTGTAACTACAGTACGGGTTATAAACCTAAAATTTTCTTGAACTTGGATGACAAAACGGACCTCATCGTTGGATTCTTCTCACGAAATCTAGTTACTATATCAAATTTTGAGATAGTTGAATTTTTCACATTTTACGAGGAGGTCGAGTCTCGGGTGATCCAAAAACGGAATTTCTAATAAAATTTTGAAAGTTAAAAAATAATATAAGACAAATAAAAATAAAATTAATTTAAACTTGAACCGGGACGAAATTTAATCGTTTCGGGGTTAAAACAGACCAGGAAGAAAAAGAAGGTCGTGTGGCCAATTGTGGGCCAAGTATTCTAAGACTATAAATAAGGAGGAAAATCTGATTTTTTGCCTCATTTTGTGTTCATCCGTTAGCCGATAGAGGAGAGGGAAAGGAGAGAATTTCTCCACTTTCTCTCTAAGATCTACGGAGATTGAGTGGTCGAATCCGCTCGAGCCAAGAAGGAAAGTTGCTCTCCTCGACGTGGGCTACAAAACCATAACAAGGAGGTCGGGTTTGGGCGAGATTCGAAGGATGGGATTTTTGGGAAGTAGAGCTTCTAGCTTGTTTTGGGTTCTTGGAGGTTCCCAATGTGATTTCACACTTGAAGAGGTAGGGTTGCTTCCTGCTTGGGTTTATTTTACAACCTAGGTTGTCTATATGTAATGGGTGGATTTATAAAATGCTATATCATGTGCCTATGCTTGTGAAATTGATGAAATGGGTATGAAAATGGATATAGAATGGGTTAAAATAAATTCCTAGCTTGGATTTGATATATGGTAATTACTTGTGTAATTCCATGGAAATGCGATTGTAGGCATGCTATATGTTTAAAATTATGCCTTGGGGATTGAAGAGTGTTATTGGCTTATATTATGTAATAACATGCTAGTGATTGTTGTTGGAAAATAAAATATTGATATATGTTTATTAATGTATTAGCATTGTGATAAAGTTGGTAATTGTATGGATGAGATGTAAATTACCATGGGATATGTATATATATGTTTAAAGTTGCTCATTTGACATTCTTTACATATGGGCATGATATTGAAATAGCAATGGGGCATTACATTGCATATGCATAGAGAAATCGCATCCATAGCCATGTGTGTGGGTGTGTGTGCATGATTGATATCAAACACCAAATAGGTGGATGATGGGTAGACTCAAAAAAGTTGGATTGAATATCCGGCTGACTCACACGGTTGCATGAAAAAGAATTGGATCGAGATTAGTAAGAAGGGCTAGACTATCCCTCGGGTGAGACACCCGGTGATTCGAATACGCACTTATGTTGGTATAAGAGCCCATAAAGTATGTCAGTGTAAGTGAAACCGTTGGTAGAAGTCCATAAATTCCGTGTTGGTTGGGTGACCATTGGTGTAAATCCATAAATACCCACCTCAAGAAAGACCCAGAAATTTCCAAATAGTCATTGGGTGAGTGAAACCAATGACGGGGGCTTGGAAGCTCGGTTTTAAAAACTATGGCATTACATGGGGAAAAAGAGTCAGGAAAGGCTCGGGTTGAGTGATTAACCCTAATTAAGGCATAATTTAATATGTAAATTGTGTTAGTTGAATAAAGTTAAACTAGTCAAAATAAATCAAATTAGAATTAGTGTGTGAATAAAGCATAATGCATTAATTGTTGTTCTTTTCAGGATTTTGTGCGTCAAAGCTACCAACTACTGGGGAGCCAATTGCATTAAAGCTACAAACTACTGGGGTGTCAATTATCAAAGCTCAAAACAAAGGGGGATCAAAGAATTCAAGGCCACCTACCAAGATTTTCAAGTCCACCTAACAAGATTCAAAGCCACCTAACAAGACTCTTCAAGTCCACCTAACAAGATTCAAGGTCACCTAACAAGACTTTTCAAGTCCACCTAACAAGATTCAAAGCCACTTAACAAGACTTTCACCCTCCCTTGTTGCCTATAAATACCACCCCTTAGGACTTGTAAAGGATTCATCTTTTGGTAGTGAAAAACCCCCAAAAAGTATTATTGCTTTCCTTATTCCTTATAGCTTTCTTTAAGTATTGCTTTCTTTTATTGTATTGTTGCTTCCTTTTAATTTATTGCTTCCTTTTACTTTAAGTATTGCTTTCTTTTATTGTGTTATTGCTTTCTTTTACTTCCATTGCTTGAGCTTCCTTCTTCCCTTAGAGGAGTGAAACTCTTCCACTTTTCTAGAGCTTTACTAAAGTCGTGAAGGGTGGAACGTGATTCACTCATTCTTTGTCAAAGATCGGCTCCTTGTGTAAAATGTGTTACCTTGTAACTCCTCTACTTGGAGGGATGAGCATCACTCACTTTTCTAGTTTTAACAAAGCCATGAAGAGTGAGTAGTTTCTCATTCAATCTTTAGTAAAAGGTAGTTATCCGGAAGTTAAATTTATGCAATTCGTTTATGCTTAGCTTTAGTCTTTATTTTTTCATAATGTCTGCTCATCATATTGTTGTCTTTATTTAAGCATGAATAGCTAAATCTCTTAGTTGGCAAAACCAAGAGGAACCTCCACTTGGGTATATCATTTCAACTCATTCTCCTCCCCTCTTTCAGAGTTCAATGGTTCAATTTGACTGGGTTTAGGGTGGATAACTTGGTGAGTCTTTGATATTTCGTAGGCCTAGTCACGGTTTATGCTTAGATACTCATCAATCTTACCCCTAACTTCCCACGAATCAATCATTCATTCATGCTCTATTGGAGGAGAGTTTCGAGTTAAGACGGTATTCCTATTGGAGTGACCTCTTGGATTTGCCAACATTTGTTTCTCATTTTACTACCATTAAAACAACTTCACCAAACAACTTCCAACAATCAAAGATTTTACACTTTCTTTCTCCCAAAATCATCTTCCCCTCGGTTTACTTCCTTCCCCGTGAAAACGATCTTGGAATACCACCAAGTAAAACACGATCCGCGAAAGTCTCCTTGCGCTTGGAGAGCACTTTTGTTCACACATACTCACATTTTGAAATCTCATTCATCCACCATTCTGTTGCTCTTTCTTTTGACATCATCCTTAGGAGAGTGACACTCCACTTTATTCATATACTATACATGCTAAAAGGTGATGTTTATAGGTTAGGAAACAACAAGGAAATTTGTCAAGCATTTTTGGCGCCGTTGCCGAGGAAGGCAAGTGTCAAACTAAGAAGGTGATTTTCGGACGACGGAGGTAAGTCCCATGATCTTCATCATGGGCAAAGGTACGTTGTTCCGTGTACATAATCTTGTTTGTGTATGACTTTGTTTGTGTATATTTTGTTTTATGTGGAGGCGGAACGACCGAAACTAACTTGTTAGACAAAATTTGGCCCTACCATGAATATTGACCAAGAACAACCCGAGGATGCGGGAGACAATTTTGACAATATAGGTGCAAATCCAAATGTCCAAAGGAGAGCAAATCCAAATGTCCAAAGGGGTGGGGACCACAAGAACCCCAAATACCCAATCCGAGTATGAATTTTCTCCCTCCCGTGAATGAGGGGAATAATTTCCNGTGGCAAAGAAATTGACAAAACCATTTTACCAACGGTCTCACCCAAGACCACATTGTCAAAAGAAAAGGATATCTTGGGTGACGCCGACAAGAGTGAGGTGCGTGAAGAGAAAGAAAGAGAGGTTGTTGAGCAAGGAAAATTAATTGATGATTGTGTGTTTATTCCTCCCATGCCTGCCCCTTTCCCAAGTCATTTGNATGAGGCCTTAGATTACTTTGATACATTGGCACAAAATGCACAATCATGGGACATTACAGATCCTACCGATGTACCAAGGTCTTCTCCTCAAAAGAATGGCCAAACTCAAGGGGGAGGGATTTATGATTTAAGAGACCGGGAAGACTTGTTTTCAAAAATTACTAAATTGTCAAGAAAAGTTGAGAGTCTTGAAGTCAATAAGAGACACGAGGTGTCTAATGTGTCACGAACCGAGGAGGGTTGTTCAATTTGCGAATGTATGGAGCATTCCCTATCGGATTGCCCAAACATTCCGACACTTAAAGAAGCGTACCATGAACAAGTCCATGCATTCAACCAAACGAGACAATCATTTTCTCACAATTCAAATACTTACAATCCGAGTTGGAGTAATCACCCAAATTTTAGTTGGAGAAATAAAAATTTCATTCCTCATGGTTCAAGTGCATATGCATCTCCCATGCCTCCCAAGCAAAACCAATACCATGGCCAAGAGCAAGAATCCAGCTCTCAATAACCCCAGACCAATCCACAAGGGTATTTGTCAAACCCACCACCATAGAATTTTTCACCAAATCCACCTCCACAGAGTTTTTCTCAAGGACCGTCCAACCCATCCACATACCAACCTCCTCACAAAAGGAGTTTGGAGGATATGGTCCATTCCTTCATTCAAAGCCAAACCTTCATCAATAACCAAAATGCCACAGCCATCAATGATGTAAGAGCCCAACTCACAAAGTTGACAAACTCCATAGGGGCATCTCAACAAGAAAAGGGGAAGTTCCCCGCTCAACCACAAGAGAACCCTAGGGGTCAACACCTTGTTGAGTCATCGGAACCTTCGAAAGAGAGTTGCGAGCAACTCAAAGCTGTCACCACCCTCCGCAGTGGCAAAGAAATTGACAAAACCATTTTGCCAACGGTCTCACCCAAGACCACATTGCCAAAAGAAAAAGATCTCTTGGGTGACGCCGACAAGAGTGAGGTGCGTGAAGAGAAAGAAAGAGAGGTTGTTGAGAAAGGAAAATTAATTGATGATTGTGTGTTTATTCCTCCCATGCCTGCCCCTTTCCCAAGTCGTTTGAAGCCACCTGTCAAGGTGGCTAATTATGCTGATATTTTGGAAATGTTTAAGCAGGTGAAGATTAACATTCCACTCCTCGACGCCATCAAGCAAATTCCATCATGTGCTAAGATTTTGAAGGACTTATGCACGGTGAAGAGAAAACTGAATGTCCACAAGAAAGCATTCCTCACCGAGCAAGTGAGCTCAATTTTGAGGACTAACACTCCTCCCAAATTCAAAGACCCCGGTTGTCCAACCATAGCCATCACCATTGGAAATTATCGAGTGGAGCAAGCACTCCTCGATTTGGGGGCAAGTGTGAATCTTCTTCCCTACTCGGTGTACCAACAGCTGCAGCTGGAGGAGTTGAAGCCCACCTCAATCACACTTCAATTGGCGGATCGTAGTATCCGTACACCAAGGGGAGTAGTTGAGGATGTCTTAGTTCAAATTGATAAATTTTACCTCCTCGTCAANCAATAACCCCAGACCAATCCACAAGGGTATTTGTCAAACCCACCACCATAGAATTTTTCACCAAATCCACCTCCACAGAGTTTTTCTCAAGGACCGTCCAACCCATCCACATACCAACCTCCTCACAAAAGGAGTTTGGAGGATATGGTCCATTCCTTCATTCAAAGCCAAACCTTCATCAATAACCAAAATGCCACAGCCATCAATGATGTAAGAGCCCAACTCACAAAGTTGACAAACTCCATAGGGGCATCTCAACAAGAAAAGGAGAAGTTCCCCGCTCAACCACAAGAGAACCTTAAGGGTCAACACCTTGTNAGGTAGAAGATTTGAAAGGGATGGAAAGGTGGATCCCTACATTCGAAGAGTTACCCCATCGAGAAAAGAAAATTTTTTCGTCGGATGAACGAAAGCCCAACTTAGAGTTGATGCCCTTGCTCACCCATTTGAGGTACGCCTACCTTGGGGAAGGTGAAACATTTCTGGTGGTCATTAGCTCTACATTAAACATGGAACAAGAAAAAAAAACTCTTGGAGGTGTTNGATGAACAAAAGCCCAACTTGGAGTTGAAGCCCTTGCCCACCCATTTGAAGTACGCCTATCTTGGGGAAGGTGAAACATTTCTGGTGGTCATTAGCTCTACATTAAACATGGAACAAGAAAAAAAAACTCTTGGAGGTGTTGAGAAAACATAAAGGAGCAATTGGGTGGACCATTGCGGATATCAAGGGGATAAGCCCTCTCATTTGCACCCACCGCATATATCTTGAGGAGGATTCCAAACCTTCCCGACAACCACAAAGGCGGTTGAATCCCATCATGAAGGAGGTGGTAAGGGATGAGGTTCTGAAACTACTTGATGTGGGGATCATTTTTCCAATTGCCGATAGTAAGTGGGTTAGCCCCACGCAAGTAGTACCTAAGAAATCCGGAGTTACGGTGGTTGAGAATGATGAGAATGAGCTTATTCTGACAAGAGTAATCACTGGATGGAGGGTGTGCATTGGTTACCGAAAGTTGAACGCTTGCACAAGGAAAGACCACTTCCCATTGCCATTCCTCGATCAAGTTCTAGAACGAGTAGCGGGGCATCTATTCTACTATTTTTTAGATGGATACTCCAGCTACAATCAGATTGAGATTGCTTTGGAGGATCAAGAGAAGACCACTTTCACATGCCCCTGTGGTACCTTTGCCTACCGCCGCATGCCATTTGGACTGTGCAATGCTCCGGGGACTTTCCAACGCTGTATGATGGCAATTTTCAGTGACATGGTGGAAAAGATAGTGGAGGTCTTTATGGATGATTTTTCGGTGTTTGGGAATTCATTCGAGGGATGTTTGGCAAACTTGAAGAAAGTTCTAACAAGATGTGAGGAGAAGAATCTAGTCTTGAATTGGGAAAAGTGTCACTTTATGGTGACAGAAGGAATTGTGTTTGGCCATATAGTTTCGGCAAGGGGTATTGAAGTCGATAAATCCAAAGTGGAAGCCATCTCCAACCTCCCTATGCCAAGAGCCATCAAAGGCATCCGGTCATTTTTGGGCCATACAGGTTTTTATCGTCGATTAATAAAGAATTTCAGTGCATTGGCCTGACCCTTGACCAACCTGCTGTCTAAGGAGGTCCCATTTGAGTGGTCGGATGATTGTGAGGCATCCTTTAAAAAACTTAAAAGAATGCTAGTCACACCTCTGATCATGCGACCACCCAATTGGGATCTACCTTTTGAGCTCATGTTTGACGCAAGTGATTACGCGGTTGGCGCAGTGCTCGGTCAAAGGGAGAAAAATAGACTATATGTGATACACTATGCTAGCAAAACACTTAATGAGGCTCAGATGAATTACACTACCACCGAAAAAGAATTACTAGCAGTAGTGTTTGCCTTAGATAAATTCCGTGCTTACATCATTGGTTCGCCTATTGTTGTCTTTACTGATCACTCTGCTTTAAAGTATTTGTTGTCTAAGCAAGATGCAAAACCAAGACTCATTAGATGGATACTCCTCCTACAAGAATTCGACTTGACGGTCAAGGACAAGAAAGGAGTTGAGAACGGGGTGGCGGATCATTTATCCCGGCTTGTGGTGCAAGAAGCCGATGAGCACATTCCTATCCCTCACTTTTTTCCTGATGAGCATTTGCTGTCAATTCACTCTGTATGTCCTTGGTATGCTGATATATGTAACTATCTTGCAACAGGATAGACACCACCGCAATGGAGCCCAGAAGATCGAAGACGATTTATGGCAGATGTGAAGTACTTCTACTTCGACAACCCGTACTTGTTCAAGTATTGCCCTGACCAAATCATGAGGAGATGCGTACCTGAAAATGAACAG